>APFE030727465.1:0-57103 GCA_000404065.3 Pinus taeda | reverse complement strand
TCATTTCCCCCCCTGTTAGATACAAGGTGAGATGATGGAGAAAACTCAGCTGCAAGACTGTTCAATATTCTGGAACAAGTTCTGACATGTGTTTGGAATATCTTCTTGGCTGTTGATGCCCATTGCCAAGAAGCGATCCATCCTAGATGAATCTTTGTTCTTGCAGGATGTTTGTTTCTGAAGCATCTGTGTGAGGAATGACTGGTTTTATGACAGTGCATACATGGATGAAGATCAAAACAGTGATATTTTAGATGGCCAACTCGGTCACAATGTTGGCATTTCACGATATATTGTTGTTGTTGCTGTGGAAGAGGAGCAGAATCTGGAACACCTGGAGGTGAACTGTCATGAGGAGCAGATGAACTGTCATGAATTAATCCAGCACTCTGAAACTGAATGGGCTTGGTGTAGTCTGGAATATGAAAGGACAAGTCCTTGTCATATCCAAGACCAGTTCTGTGCTTGTTGTGGACAAGTTGTTCCCAAGGTCTGATGATGGGCTTGGGAAGTGCAGACTGAACTTCTCATCTTGCATTACTTGTTGGTTTTTTTTTGGTATAAACTGAATGAACTGTACATTGTTAACATGCATGCTGATGGGTGGTTGTCTCAATGTTATGAACAAAAACAGGTTCATAATGGTGTCTATTTTGATGTAGCTCTTCTTGCTGTAGCTGTGATTCAAGCTGCAAAAATCAATCTTTTCCTGTGCATTTTGTAGACATGTCTGAATTTCTGAGAGAAAATCCTTGTTGATTTTGACTGTATTATTCATAGTAGAGAGTATTAGATTGTCCACTAACTCTAATATTGCACTAATTGGAGCCATTTTTAATCCTAAAAAAATAGTGAAATAATGAGGAAAAGTGACACAGGGCTAGGCCTGCAATACCCAGAATCATTAATATCTAAAACATAGAAGAATGCATCCTAGCATTTACCGAATCAAAAACTTCAATCACTGGCCAATTCACACTTTCCCATTTCAACCGCGGAAGCTTTCCAATATATGTTCAAAATCATTCAATATTATTGATCTCGATCCACTCACATTCAGGCAAAAACAATACTCAAATGCTTCCTAAACCATGCCAATATTCACATGAGATTATACACATAATCCCAAACTTTCACCATACTTCCATGATTAACTCACATACTTTCATCATAACTTATTCCTATTTCATAGGGCTTTTATAAAACCCAAATCACAAATCTTAAAACATAACTTTATACAAAAGTTCATTTCCAATCCATGAGTATAGACTTTCATACTCATCATTCAATTCATAGAACCAAATCATGCACCTTTTACTTTAACGCACTCAATTCAGTACATGGAAAGTATGAAAACCCAAACTTTGATGTGCGCCCTTGCCCTTTTGAGATCACTTCATATCCAGTGTATGCACATTTGCTTTCTTAAAAATTCAACTGATAAGTTATTGATGCAGATCGATTTCAAATATGCTTTCATGGGTTATCATTTCTCATACAACATATCTTCATTGCCATGTTTGTGAATCGGTATAACAAATTTTGATTTCTTCTATGAACATTTATTTATGTCTCCACGCTGCACGTGGACTTGCACAATCTTCTGTTCCAGTTTTTAAATGTCGCCAAAATCTCAACGCAAACAACAACCTGTTATTTCATTCACTTACCTCCATGGACGATCTGGCCACGCAACGCTTACTACTTCTGCATCCAGTTTTTAACGTTCCCTCCTTTGTACTGCACATAGATCTGACAAATTGTTCCGATCTATTTTCTGCACCAGCGTTCAACAATTGCATTTAAAAGTAATAGTTCACACATATTCCAACTAGCTCAACGCCTTCCAAGTTTCGTTGCACCAAATTGGCATAAAAATGCCTCAAAGAAGAAAAAATACACAAATCTAAATCACAGAAGACGGATTGAAAGCTGGAATTTATTGGAAGAAAAATTGTCGTCGAGAGAAATGGGTTGAAAACGCATGTACAACGCTTTTACAGGGAGGACATGGTGTAATAGCCTGAACAATAAAAAACTCTGGAACACTTCAACCCACCAGGGCAAATCAAAATACGAGGCAGCTTCAATATGTTTTAGAGCGAGAAACAAGTAATGGACTCGGTGACCCCATTTGCTGGATAGTTTTTTTTTTACGTGCTATGATCCAAAATTCAGTGCAAGCTCGGATTTTATGAGATGCGATAAAAATACAAGGAAAATTTATAATTATACACCATTTATTAATAGGAAACAATATTTGAATTACGTCAGGTAGTATAGAGTAAATTCAGTGCAAGCTCGGATCCCCTCTTCCCGGAATTCAAGGGCAAGCCCACAGGGCGCAGGCACTTCTCAACAGTTGAAGAAATACTTGCAGGGACTTCTGCCAAACCTCGTGGCTTGAGGCAGGAAGAAGAGCCGAACGAAAAGAAGGAGGCCGTTGTAAACGCTGAAGAGTAGCACGTTATGAACAGAGGTGTCAGGACAAAGGCGTTATGTTAGGACAGAGGTAGTGCAATGCTGGAAGGACAGAGGCAGAGCAGCGCTGGAAGGACAGAGGCGTTATGTCAGGACAGAGGCAGTGCAGCGCTGGAAGGACAGAGGCAGAGCAGCGCTGTAAGGACAAAGGTGGTGGTCAGAACAACTTGGACAACGCTGGTCAGGGAATAATGCACAGAGAATAATGGACATCACTTCTTTCAGGAACGTTCATGGGCAGTGAGGCAGAGAAACGTTCAAGTGAATATGGCAGAAATAAACTGCACAGAAAGGCCATAAACAAATGGCTCAAATTAATTATGCAGGGCAGGAATACGCCTGCTCTGATACCATGTTAAACACACATGGACAACTATAGATATGAAAGATAAAACAGGCAGTACAATTTTTATTAACACTTGATATACATTTATAGTACAATGTGTGACTCTTGGGTTTCACATCCCAAGGTCCCTTGGACTCCTTTGTCCATTCGGCTTCCACACTAACCCATTGAGGATTAGGTGTCCAACATAACCAAATAACCAAATGCATATACCATGCGTTAAAATCTCAACAAGGAAATCACACATGCAACCTGTTACCGACAATGTTCTCCTATTGTAGCTGCTTTTTCCAGTGTTCTCCTTCCCTGCCCACAAATTCCTTTGCTAGCTTGCTTGCTCTTGTCCAAGTGAATGCTAGAATGCTCCAAGAGTGTAAGAGTGAGTAAGAGTAGCAAAGAGTGCCAAGAATGACTAAGAGAGACATTGAATGTTCTCCCTCTATTTTTGTTTCCTTTTTCCTACAAATTCCTTCATTTTCCTGTAAGGACTCTGGACACCACATATCTCCACAATGGTATGATATTGTCCACTTTGGGCCTAAGCCCTCATGGATTTGCTTTTGGACTTACCCCAAAATGCCTCATACCAATGGAGATATTTGTCCATCCTTATATACCCATGATCCTCCCCACTTCTAGTCAATGTGGGACTTTGGTCGTATACCCAACAATCTTCCCCTCGAACAAAGGACCATTGAGCCTCCCCTCAAACGATTATCCATCCGTCCACTCTCGACCAACCAGGATTCTCCGCTCCAATGTGTTGGAAGCCCACGCCTTACATGGAACACCACCTGCCTTGAGAGCTTGCTCTATCCCAGGTCAACTCCTCTTCACCGTGTTGGGACCAGGACACGTCCATGAAGAATCCGGAGCACACCGCCTGTCTAACCGAGCTCATCCATGGATCCCATCGTGATATTACCGGGGCCCACCACCTTCGTTCGACATTCAAGGATTCATCCACTTGGCTAACTTCGGGGCATGGCTCTGATACCACTTGTAAGGACTCTAGACACCACATATCTCCAACATTTCTTGGTCGTATACCCAACATTTTCTTTGCCTACACATTCTTGTCTCTTCATCTTCCCTTTCTCCTATTTCCTTTATTTCTTTTAATTTTTCCCTTCGTTGCCTTTTGGCTTTGCCAATGCTAATGCCAATTTCCATAGCCATTAATAAACCATGAGTGATGCCCACTATATTGTTTTCCTCTCCATTCAGCTTGGAATACATGTCCCACGACCTTGGTTTAATTTATTTACATGGAAATTCAACTTGGGGTTGTTACATATAAATAATTTAATACATTCCATTGTTCATGAT
Source organism: Pinus taeda (assembly GCA_000404065.3). Lineage (NCBI taxonomy): Eukaryota > Viridiplantae > Streptophyta > Pinopsida > Pinales > Pinaceae > Pinus > Pinus taeda. The sequence goes on along the minus strand of APFE030727465.1, from coordinate 52,947 downwards.
ATGGTAAAAATCAATAAGACTTTTTCACTAATATTCATAGTTGTTTGCAAAATGCACAAGAAAATATTTTTTTTTGCAACTCGAATCACAACCACAAGAAGTTGAGTTACAGTGGAAAAAACATCATTTTGAACTGGTTTTTTGTTTAGAATAATTCTATATTTGAGTTCAAGTTAGCAACCAAAAACTAATCAAATCAGTGAGAATGAGGTTGATTCGCATTAAGTGCTCATTGTAGGAGCAATTTCAAATGAAAATGCAGAAGTTCAGTGTGCACTTCCCATGCCGATCATTAGACCTTGGGAAAAGCTTATCAACAACAAGAATAAGACAAATCTTAGATATGACAATACTGTTTCCTTCCATAATTCAGATTACTCCAAGCCCCGTTAGTTTCAAAGTGTTGGGTTTCTTCATGACAATTTATCTTCACCTCTTCTAGATCCCGCTTCTCTTCCATAACAACCACAAATTGTCAAATGCCAACATTATGACAGAGTTGGCCATGTGAAATATCATTGTTTTGATCTTCACTCGTGTGAGCATTGTCATAAAAATACTCATCATTCAAACAAATGATTTAGAAAACAAGTCTCATGCAAGAACAAAGATTCACCTTGGATGGATCACTTATTGGTAATGGGCTTCAATAGCCAAGAAGATATCTCAGTCACATCACAAAATTTGTTCACAAATACTGACACATCTTGTAGTTGAGATTTCTTCATCTTCTCTCCTTGTATCTGACAGGGGGGGAATTGATGGTCATCTAAAAACTTCAAAGATACATCAAGCGAGCTTGAACCATAGCTTGAACTTGCCACCTAAGCCTAGAGCTAGAGTCAACCATATCCAGATTCAAAGTTGTAGCCAGTGATAGAGACATGCCCCATGAGCATGCATTTTGGTTGGTGTCCTTCCTTAAAACCACCACTGGTTGAGATCTAAATGGTCTCCCTTTTTCCAAGCATTAGGGAGCACTTCCACTAGCAGAAGACTTCCACTTCTAGCCAGATTTAGAATTGTTTCAAGAACTACATCAAGCGTTCTAGGTTGAGACCTCAATGGTTTCCCTTTTGTCAATGCATTAAATAACATTTTCACTAGTAGAAGACTTCAACTTCTAGCTAGATTCAAAATCATTTTAGGAACCACACCAAACGTTCTATTGTTGGTGGTCAACCACCACTGGTTGAGACCTCAAGTCCTCCCACCATATACCATCATTTCAGAAAGCACAATTAACTAATTGCATCAATGTAGTTTTTGTATTTCAACTCTTTTATTGGACTCATATATACCCCTCTGATTAAAGAGGGAATGTTGGACATCTAATCCACTAAGAATTATAGTGTGGAATATGAACCATCATTGGAGTCCAAAAATCCACTTAGAATATGAAAACCAAGGGTCATAAAATATGTATATCTTCATAAATAAAATACATTCAACAATTTATTTTATCTATTTGTGTAATTTAACATATTCATATTACAATTTAATGTTAAACTATTAACTATTGATATTATATTTCCTTAATTCCAGAATAACTTTTATGATATGAGATAAAAAAATACTTGCTTTTTTTTACATGATCAAACATACAAATTCCCAAAGTAAAACATTTGGCCCTTTAACCCCTCTGGAACAAATTGAACCCCCATCCCACACCCATTTTTTCAAAATAAAAACGGCTATAATATAAACAATTCTACCGACAGATGGGAAAAGTGTTGAACATAACTTATTGTCCACATCACTTTTGTACCATAAAACACTGCCAAAATGGTTATCTTACTTTTAGTTAAGACAGGGGAGATGTTTGATCTGTCTTTCCATCTACTCTGTGTACTGTTTTAAAGTGCCAATTCTCCATGTATTTTGGGTCTGTATCTCTTTATTGAATCTTCGATTCCTGTTTTTGTGTCTGAGTTAATCTGTGAGGAGTGGGGGAAATTTTCAGCAGAATTTCCCTCCCCCTGGTAAGAAGAAGATCATGATGATTCCACAGCAATGGACGTCGCCCTGCGGGAACAGCTGCACGCATAAATACGCCGCTCTTACTCAAATTCCATGTATAATCAATCTTCCTCCGAAACCGCAGTTTTCAAATTTTCTCGGCATTTGATTCTTGTGTCCTCCTTCCCATTCTGATAAATTAAATTCCACTAATCCTTCGTACGATAACGGTGGCTTGTGTTTAGCAGCCGTTAATGCACTTATTTGATATTTTTGGTTCTTTTTTGTAACACTATGGAAGAACAGTAATATGTGGGAAGTGGCTGATGCCTTGTGACTTTAAAATGTGGGATTTAAATATGATCAAATTTAGCAATCCTATGACAGATGTAGCTGTACATGCTCGAAATGCCCATAACCTTTCTCCGTTGAATCTGAGTGTGTGCTGTTCGTGGAAATTTTTTGAGGTCCGTGTTCAAGTCCTTGGAATATTTTGAATGCATTGTAAAGATATTGGAATTATCCGTAGGCATTATGACATTGCAGGTTTTCATCTCTAATGTGACAGTGAAAAATAATAATTATGGCTCAAAAAAGGAAAGCAATGTTGCGAAAAACCAGGAAAAAATCGCGAGACGTTTATAGTGAATATAACCCAAAACCTTCTTTCCAAGGCAATGAACTAATTCAAAACCCTTTGGAAGAAATAACCTGCGAAATTTATAAAACTCACTCCATAGAGGATGAAAAACACATTCTACTGTCAACGATGGTTTGCTGGGTCAATGTAAACAGTTGTTATTATTGCCTCCACCGGGGTTCAAATTTCTCCAATGACATGCTTGAGCTTGTGTTTTTATCCGTGTTTACGGAAAAGGGGTAAGGTCAGGTGCAAGTCCGTGAACTTGGTGGATTATAATCTAGATGCTCACCACTTGTGGCCTCAAAGGGTGACTCCTGTAACGAGGGGAGATGTTTCTTACCATTTGAATATCTCATATAGATCAATTGCCACTTGCTTGTGTTGGCAAGAATATTCAGTGAAAAAAACAAACACTTTCCCTTAAAATGCTCAGCCCATAAATCCATCAGAAACAAATACACAGTCCATTAGAAGCAAATACACAAATATTGATGGTTATAATTCTCCCAAGTATTTTTAACCCATGAAAATAAAAACGAGTTAGGAAATTTCTTAGGTCATAAATAAACTGTTCGATAGCAGAAAAAAACTTAAAAATAGGGTATTGTTAATCAATCTTTCATTAAATTCTCATTATATTTACTTGTATATTTTGAATCTAAAAAATAAGAGGGCCTATAAACCTGACAGGTTTTTAAAGGACGTTTTCTTAAACATATAACTTGTGAAAAGTACTGAAAAGGATTCATAAATGCCCAGTTTGGCCAAATTGACAAAAAATGAATTCCTGGGGTGTCGTTATTTTATTTTATTGTCTTGTTCAACAGAAAATGAAATGCTTTTAGCTAGCAATAGAACATTTCTTTCCCTTCAAGCCTGAAAACTTTGTACAAGTTACTGGCAGACGCAACTTATATGCATTTTGTGGAATGATTATGGGTTTGTGTATAAAGTAATTTTTCTTGAGCCGAGGACCTTACCTGGTGCTCACAAACTTTTTTCGCGTTTTCCCTTGCCAAGGGCAATGAAAATGCTTCTTGGCTACCTTCAGCAACTGGATTGAGTTTTCTTTATCTTACGAATGCATCAAATGTCATTGCCGCTGACAAATTCTGAAGAAGTTTGTAGCATCCATATTAACTGGTTGCTTTTTTATACCAGTAGTAATCAAACCAATGTTCCACCAAGTTCTTGGGATGGGGGAGCGTGAGAGTAGGGAGACACACATGGAGAATGCGTGACTCTGTGAGAGCACCCCAAATATTAGGGGAATGTCGAGGTCTGTAGCAATAGTGTTCCCTTATCTAAAATTATAAAAACAAAAATAGTAATTAACAAATCTGAGCAATAACAATTCATCCCATGCAGAGTCATCCTTGTGCAATCCCGTGGAAACACAATAATCTTGCCAATTCTAAAATCCCTAAAACTGTTAACGTCTAGTGGATTTTGAATGAGATATGAAATTCTACTTTCTCCACATTAAGTCCAATGAGGTTGGAGCCACTCTCAAACGTTCTGAAAAAATTATGGTAATGTCAAAATTTAAGTACTCTAAGAATTTAATATCACCATTAATTACCAAGGTCACAAACTCCTTGGTATATAGGAAGAGTCTCTAATGAAGCTAGTCAATTCTTGATGTTTAAAAATAGTCATGGGATGGCTGCTGCTTCTGAAATTTGGATTTTAGTTTCAAACACCTTGCAAGTCTGCACTGGTTAGCCTAGAACGTGGTCTTGCAGTGACGTGCTTCTTAATTCAAATGAATTGATGAGAAAATTTCATTCTCACATAATCGTCTCCATAATTTTCTACTGCTGAAAATGGCCCTGAACATTTTAGGAATGTGAATGTGAAAATTTGTACTTTGTGCTCACTGCTCACCAGTTTTAAACTCAACAAAATCAAATGTTTTGCAGAAAGCATAGGTTATAGCATTCATTAGTTCAAATTCAGGAAATAAGATGGCCAATTCGCTACATAGCAATCAATTTGTGTGGGAGACTTGTTGACCCAAATTGACTAATATAACAGGTCAATCGTATATACATTTTGATGTCTAATAAGCAACTCTGTGTCTTAGATGGACTTGAATATTGGAATTATTCATGATAATTCATAAAAGACATTGATTGCTTTGTGCAGGGAGGGTTTTCTGCAAAAAGGGATGTGAAGCAAATGGGGATTCCTGGAAAGAATGTGAGGTTTACTTTTTCAGTCTTGTTTTCCGATCAAATGACTCTTTCTATAGAATAATCCAAGTTTCAATCTCAAATGCAGAAGCTAATACGAATGCAATAGTTGATTATGACAATCAGTTTAATTCTCCTAAAGTGTAAAGTAAATGTTAATGTAATGAAGGTTTTCTTCCAGTAGTACTAACTGTGTGATGAGATTTAGCATGGTTTTTGCTACACTATTCCAATTGTTTTCCTGCTGCTGGTACTAGATATATCTTAGACTTATATGGTTGGCATCGTGTCATATTTTAACCGTTTTGGTATTTACAAAGGCGAGGCTGTTGGTCTGAGTCTTCTTCAGTCCAAAATGGGAGAACCATTGCTTCAGGCTCATTTTGTATACATATTAAACAACGTCTTCTGGTTTCAAGAAGAAAATAAGCTATTGTCACACTAAATAATTTTGGCTTTATTGGTCTATGAAAATTTTCTGTACATATGTACAAATCTTCCTAGAAAATAATATTTGTGTTAAAACTTAACACTGACATCACAAGCAAGAGAAATGACCACTTTTGTGCTTTTTGATCTGCTGCTTGTGCTTATCTAAAATATTGGTTTAGTGCTTGTTACTTCCCCAAATGTACCAGGCAGGACTTGCAGTGAGCCACCAAGGTTGGACAAGACACTTGTTCAAATTTCAAGTTCAGAACAAGGTTAGTTGGGAGCGGGAGCAGGGAGCGACATTTTCAAAAACTCCCTGTTCGGGAACGAATCTTTATATAATATATATAATTATATATTTTGATGTATATATGTCAACAAAAGCATGTAGAATGATGAATTGGATATAAAAAACATAAAAACATGGATTGAACCATATAACATCAATCATCTAGAAGTTATAATCTTCATCAGCCACATCCACAAGTTAGTAAAATACAACATATCGAGTCTCATGATTCATCAATCTTAAAGTTTCAAGCTTTCAAAATTCAATATATAACATTTATCATCATTGATCACTACAATTGTAATTTTAACCATTACAACAAAGAATATTTAACATGAAATGAAATGTTTCAACTTTCAACTTTCACGAAGCATCATATTTTGTTGGAATTGGCAACTAGGGCCAAACTCCATGTGGGTCATCTTATTTATGGCAGCTGATATTTTTCTTGGATCCCTCTCATCGAGAGGTGTATGATTGATTTAAAGATCATCCGATTCTGATAAGTATTCATGGAGTTATGAATTTATTTGTGTTATAAGACAATTTGTCAAGGTCGGCCAGCAACCAAATAAACCCCGCATGTGCTCAACGTTTTAGTATAAAAGGAGATGACTTGAGAGTCATTTCACACACACTTCTCTCTTGATTTCTCTCCACTTGTCTTGGGTTTTAGTGTGAGAGAAATCTAGGAGGAAGTAGCCCTAAGATGTTGGAGGAAAGGAGGCTGCCCTAGCCGCAACAAAGAAGACAGGGCAACGAAGCCATGGAAGGAACCTCTACGCTGCCCTAACGCTGACCTAAAGAAGCCCTAACTGCAGTCCTAAGGAAGCCCTAGCCACAGTCCCAAGGAAGTCCTAGCCGCAGTCCTAAGAATGCCTTAAACGCAATCCAATCAAGTGCAACACATACCTTGGAGAGGAGCTCGTTGGAAATGAGAAGAAGGTTGTTTTGGGCCGCAGCAAGAGAGGCAAGACCAACGAAGAATTCAGGGACAGTTTGGCTGCAGCAAAAGGAGGAAATCCGAAGTTGCTGGTGAGGGCTAGACTGCCCAGAAAGTGCAGCGTAGGGTCTCCTCCCCTCCTAGAAGGGAAACTGCAGTAAAGGAGGGCACTTCTAGGCAGATTGAAGGGTTGTTAGGGACTATCTTTGAGTACCCTAATCAGTCCCGAATTGCAACAGTCAAAGGACACTAGAACAATGAGTTGTAGCATGCATTTTAGGTGCTTGGTGTGTGTGCAACACAGGTCTGTGGTAGGCCACAGGCCTAGCCACTCCTAAACATGCCAACATGGAAGTGTTAGGGGCTGCCATATGCCCAGAACAACAACATGAGGAGGCAGCCATGTTCAAGGTATGTTTTGGGCATGATTGTTGGGTTGCTGTAGGTTAATGGGACAACAAGAAATCATATGTACAACAGTGCTAAACATTGGGACAACATGTGCTGAACATTGGGACAACATGTGTGATAGCAAGGTAGAACAATGCTAAACATTGGGACAACATGTTTGATAGCAAGGTATAATAGTGCTAAATATTGGGACATGTGTGAACATTGGGACAACATGCGTGACAGCAAGGTACAACAGTGCTAAACATTGGGACAACATGTGTGATAGAAAGGTACAACAGTGCTAAACATTGGGACAGGCAATGTGACAGCATGGTGCAACAATGGCACATGGGACAACAAGTACATGATGCAGTACAATGATGGGTACAATGATGATTAGTGAAGCATGATGAGATGCAACATAGTGATGGGTGCAACACAGTGTGGTGCATCATGATGATGAAGAGCAACACAATGATTGGTGCAGCATGGTGATGGAGTCACTTGGGAGAATTAGTTGAAGCAACATGTTTTCAACTGAGTTCAGCTACCTCATGTATCATCTACTTAGAAATGATCTATGCTTTTATTTAGATAAGTCAAAGTGTTGACTTTTGTTGTATATGTACTATCTCTCTCTCTCTCTCTGTGATGAACTATTGAAGAACATATAAGAAGAATTGATAAAGGGTTTCCCCACATTGGGGTTTGTCCCTGGCTAGTGCCACATCTTGTGTCCTCTTGTCTTGGCTTGTCTTCTGTGATTTATGTTTATGTTCTATCTGTAATTTACTATTATGTTAATGTGATTGCTAATCTGGAAAAGATATTGAGCTAACTGTAGAAATTGAAATAAATTGCTCTAAGCATAGAACATACCCAAAATTAACATGGTATGAGAGCTGAGGCAAAGACAAAGCCCAAGCAAGAGTGAAAGAGCAATCATCAAAGACAGTTGGGAAAGGACAAAAGGATAAATGGATCCCTCATCCCTCTTCAAATTCATCAAGGGTGAAGTCGAAGCAGAGAATATTATCAGAATGGCACAGCAGAAGCTTCTGATGGCCTACCTAAAGATCACTTCAATGGTAAGTCCTAATCTAAGGTGGAAGGAAAGACAGATGCCTTGTTTGTAATAAGTTCGGCCATTATGCGAAGGAGTGTCCGAGGTAGGGACACATCACTTGATGATGATAACAATCATTCCAGGGACATCTTCAATAGGAATGACAGGTAATGCTGATCATCAAGGAAACGACCGACTCTTCAAAGAAAGCAAGGAACCCCAGGTATGAAGAATCAAATGTTGTTTCTGATAAGATAAAGAAGCATTATCTTGTATTGGCCCTCTCCTTCAGACTCTTCGGGAATTTGGCTTATTGATTGTAGTGTTTCAAGGCACTTCATCGGATAGAAGGGTACTCTCTCTAATTTGATGGAGATGGAAACAATCATGGGATTATACTTGGAGTCAATGCCACCTATCCCGGAAAGGGTGTAGGGAATGTTACCCCTCAAGTGAATGAGGGTAACTCGATTCATTTACAAGAATCTCTTTTATGTACCTGATCACAACAAGAACCTGGTGTCCATTTCGGCATTAGAAGTCAAAGGTTCTAGGGTGGCATTCATCGATGGAAAGGTACGTGTTTGAAAATAGAATTTTCAAAGATGTTTTTACTCATGGGTTCAAGGTTGGCAATTTGTATCAAGTTGCAGGATGGTCCATTGGGGATCATGTCAATTGACATATCTCATCTATAGCACCAGAGGTCTACTTATTATAGGACCCTACCCGATGTGAGTCAGATGGTGACTGGGATGCCTAAATTCAAAAAGAGCATGAAGGTACTTGTCTGAGATGTACCAAAGCAAAATCTTACAAGGGGACCATTCCCCTCATGTAGCAAGTCCACAGGTTTGGAGCAACCCAAGGGGTTTGAGATTCATGATCGGGAATCTCATGTATGCAGGTGGAAGAAAGCCCTCTATGGCTTGAAGCAAAACTCCCCAGGCTTAATATGAGAGGATTGATAGTTGTCTGATGAAGCTAAGATTCACTAGGAGTGAAGTCGATCCAAACCATTGCTTGAAGGTTGTGGATGATAGACCTCTCACACTGGCACCTCATGAGGACGACCTCTTTCTGACAGGTGCAGACCCTCTCATTTGCAAAAGTAAGAGGGAGTTGGATTCCAGATTTGGAATGGTGAACTGCAGGCCTGTGGCTACCTCAATGGAGCTTAACTTTAAGAAGTTATGAGGTAGTAATGCCGGACCAAATTTGGGAAATACCTCTGACTTTCATAAAACTCATTTGCGTTGATGTTCTTGGTGAACTTCCGTCCAGACATATGTTTTGCAGTTAGCATGATGAGCTCATATATGATTGAGCCTCTTTGGATTAGTGCCAAGAATCTTCTTAGGTATCTTCGGGGCATAATCTCTCGTGGATTGAGATACACTGCCAGAAATATGAAGCTGCATGATTATTCGAATGCTGACTGGGCAGGCAGTGTGGAGGATCTCAAGAGCACTTATGAGTGTTGATTCTCTTTGGGTTCTGCTCGATATCCTGGATGAGCAGGAAGCAAAAGACAGTTGCTTTGAGCATTGCTGAGATCGAATACATAGCTACGAGTATGATATCGTGTGAAGCTAGCTAGTTGTGGAAGCTCTTCAGTGAGCTGTTTATACACATGATGGATACCATCGTGATCTTCTGTGTCAACCAGGGGGGGAGATTCGATTGTTGAGGAATCTCGTATTTTATGATTGCTTCAGCATATAGACATCAGATACTACCTTATTTGGGATATGGTAAGTCAATGAGCGAGGAGGTTCCATCGCATTGAGATTGATGTACAGGTCGCAGACATTCTGTCAAATCCCCAGGGAAAGGTCAAATTTGTTACTTTCCCGAATGACTTGGAGTCGTTGAGAGGCCCTCTTATGAGGGTCTTGCATGATGCATGCATTGAGCTCTGGGAGCTCTGGGGGGCTTGGGGTACTTCTTGGAGCAACAAGCGACCATAGGGCGACTCACCCTCCCCTAATGGTGTGCTGTGTACAGGGTGCATGGTTCAGCTTTCTCCTGTGATACCCCGTGGCGACTTAGGGACAGGATGAGTGGTTCTCCTGTCGAGGTATCCTACCCATGCAGTCTGGGACTCATGGGAAGTACCTGTCATCTGGCCAATGAGCAGGGAAATGGGGTTAGGGACCATAGTAGTACTATCAATGGACGCATCATTGTATCTACGGTACTCCCTATGCTAGGATGACCTCCATTGTTCTGGGATCAGTATGAGTGGTTTGAGACACTCTCTTTTGATATTGATCTGAGATCAATTGGAATTGACTTCAGGCCAGTAAGAGATATGAATCACTTTCTTGGAATTGATTTGGGATCCTTAAGAGTGGTATGAAACACTCTTTTCATATGGAAATGACTCCGGGTTAGTAGAGAATAGTATGAGACATTCTCGATCAATTTTTCTTCTTCGTGGTTCAGTAGACCAGAGCAGAGCAGAGCACTGATGGCAGAGATAGTACGGTCAGACAAATGGATCATCGATGGAGTTCTCCCTAGTTGGGAGGGAGTGTTAAAATTGGCAACTAGGGCCAAACTCCAGGTGGGTCATCTTATTTATGGCCGCTGATATTTTTCTTGGATCCCTCTCATCGAGAGGTGAAGGATTGATCTGAAGATCATCCGATTCTGATAAGTATTTATGGAGTAATGGATTTATTTGTGTTATAAGACAATTTGTCAAGGTTGGCTAGCAACCAAATAAACCCACATGTGCTCAACGTTTTAGTATAAAAGGAGATGACTTGAGAGTCATTTCACACACACTTCTCTCTTGATTTCTCTCCACTTGTCTTGGGTTTTAGTGTGAGAGAAATCTAGGAGGAAGTAGCCTAAGACGTTGGAGGAAAGGAGGTTGCCCTAGCGGCAACAAAGAAGACAGACCAACGAAGCCATGGAAGGAACCTCTACGCTGCCCTAACGCTGACCTAAAGAAGCCCTGACCACAGTCCTAAAGAAGCCCTAATCGCAGTCCTAAGGAAGCCCTAGCTGCAGTCCTAAGGAAGCCCTAATCGCAGTCCCAAGGAAGCCCTAGCCGCAGTCCTAAGGATGCCCTAGCTGCAGTCCTAAGGATGCCCTAGATACAATCCAATCAAGTGCAAAGCATACCTTGAAGAGCAACTCATTGGAAAGGAGAAGTTTGTTTTGGCCCTTAGCAAGAGAGGCAAGACCAACGAAGAATTTAGGGACTATTTGGCCGCAGCAAAAGGAGGAAGGCCGAAGTTGTTGGTGAAGGCTAGACTGCCCAAAAATTGTAGCGTAGGGTCTCCTCCCCTCTTAGAAGGGCAGCCGCAGTAAAGGAGGGCACTTCTGGGCAGATTGAAGGGTTGTTAGGGACTATGTTTAAGTACCCTAATCAATCCCGAATTGCAGCAGTCAAAGGACCCTAGAACAGTGAGCTATAGCATACATTTTAGGTGCTTGGTGTGTGTGCAACAAAGGTCTGTGGTAGGCCACAGGCCTAGCCACTCCTAAACAGGCCAACATGGAAGTGTTAGGGGCTGCCATATGCCCAGAACCACAGCATGAGGAGGCAACCACGTTCAAGGTATGTTTTGGGCATGATTGTTGGGATGCTGTAGGTTAATGGGACAACAAGAAATCATAGGTACAACAGTGTTAAACATTGGGACAACATGTGCTGAACATTGGGACAACATGTGTGACAGCAAGGTACAAGACAACAAGGTACAACAATGTTAAACATTGGGACAACATGTGTGACAGCTAGGTGCAACAGTGCTAAACATTGGGACAACATGTGCGAACATTGGGACAACATGTGTGATAGCATGGTACAACAGTGCTAAACATTGGGACAACATGTGTGACAACAAGGTACAACAGTGCTAAACATTGGGACAAGCAGTGTGACAGCATGGTGCACCAATGGCACATGGGACAATAAATACATGATGCAGGATAATGATGGGTACAGTCATGATTAGTGAAGCATGATGAGATGCAGCATAGTGATGGGTGCAATATGGTGCAGCACAGTAAGGTGCAACATGATGATGATGAGCATCACAATGATTGGTGCAACATGGTGATGGAGTCACCTGGGAGAATCAGTTGAAGCATCATGTTTTTAACTGAGTTCAACTGCCTCATGTATTATCTACTTAGAGATGATCTATGCTCTTATTTAGATAAGTCAAAGTGTTGACTTCTGTTGTATATGTACTCTCTCTCTCTCTCTCTGTTGAACTATTGAAGAACATATAAGAAGAATTGATCAAGGGTTTCCCCACATTGGGGTTTGTCCTTGGCGAGCGCCACATCTTGTGTCCTCTTGTCTTGGCTTGTCTTCTGCGATTTATGTTTATGTTCTATCTGCAATTTACTATTATGCTAATGTGATTGCTAATCTAGAAAAGATATTGAGCTAACTGTGAAAATTGAAATAAATTGCTCTAAGCATAGAACATACCTAAAATTAACATATTCATAATTCATTACCAATGAGTTATAATTGCCAACTTCAAAGTTCAAAGTTCAAACTTAAATTGTCATATATTGTTTACAAAAAATATCATAATAAATATGAAAGCGTTAACAGTTATAAAAAGTTAAAACTACTAGAAACTAGTAAAGACAAGTAAATCTATTATCTACTGCTTCCTCTTACTGCCACGAGAAATTTCTAATTTCTGAGAAGGTCGTGGTGGTTTTCTGGAAGTCTCCTCCCGCATAGTTGGATGCCCAAAACTAGAAGGCACATGCCCTCCACATGAGGATGTAGATGGAGGTTGTAGTAGCAAAGGCAAAGATGTTGGAACTCGAGCACTACTACTAGATGCTGGGGGTGGCATGGCTATTGTTACTTCATAATCATCTTTCAAAAGTTATGTTTCCAATTCTTCTAGATGTAGAGCGCCATCCTCCAAATTATCTTCCTCTGGGTTGTTGTCCCAAGTTGTATATGATGTATCCTCAGTGCTTATGAGCCTGATCATAATAATGACTCAATAACCTTAAGTTGTAGTGCACATAAACTGAGCTTTTTGCCCAGTTTTCATCGAGTCTGTTTCTTCTTCTCATGTTATGGATGAAGTTGTAGGTGCTCCAACACCTCTTTGCAGAAGAAGTATTTACAACTTGTGAGAGCACTTTTTTTTTCAATTTTGGCAAAAGTTCCTGGCCGCCAATGCATCCCACCATGTGATAGCATCAAATCTGTCCCTATCTTTCGTTCCATGCAAAGAACCAAATGCTCTAGTGCTAGTGAAGTATCTACCTAATTCAAGACGCAAATTAGCACACTCCTCCCTATTGGGGACCAGCTCGTCCAATGCTTTCATATATCCATTTTGTACATCTGGATCTGTATGGGGTTTGGCCCTAACCCGAACCCTAGGTGTGGGTTTGCCCAAACAAGATGGAGAGTAGTATTTTGGCATAAGGATACACGCCAAGGTATGTAGTGGAACATTAAGTTTATCCCGCCATGCACACACAAAATTGTGAATAATATCATACAAGTTAGGATCTTTTTCCTGAACAATATCTTTTATTTGCCCCAACATGTTATCCATATGCTCATACACCTCCCCAATCATTGGTGCATTTGTATCTGCAAAACGAATCATGTTATAAATGGGCTTGGTGAATTGCAAAACTTCCCTCACACGTGCCCAAACCAGACCATCAAAAGCTGTGTCCACCTGTTCAAAACCTTGCTTGCCCACTGTGGTTGAAGCCCTGTCCTTTAATACCTGCCAGTGTTGACTTGATACCATGCTAGCCAATGACTTTCTTACCTTCAAAAGGCGCTTGAAGGTGAGGTAATAGCTAGCAAATCTAGTCTTCGCAACCTTCAACAACTCCAAACTTGAGTGATTGGTTAAAAAGCCCATGGGTATTGCTATGATTAGTAATAAATTTTATCATTCTTTTGCCTCTCTTGTACAAATCACCAGTCCATTTGTATTGAGGGTGTTTGTTCTTAATAATATCATGCATCAAAAGGTTCATTGTGTGAATCAAACACCCAAACCAAAATATGTTGGGGTATCTTTCCTCAATAATTGCTCCTGCTGCCTTACAATTAGAAGCATTATCAATGATGATTTGGATGACATTGTATGGCCCAATACGTTCAATTGTTTGAAGTAATGGTTCTGCAATGTTGATGGCGGTATTGAACTTTTCTAAGTAATCATATGCTGAAAGGAAGACTGCACCACTACTAGACACAACAAGAACACTTATCAATGGCATGCCTTTTACATTTGTCCATCCATCAGATACAATTGATACCCCATGCTCATTCTAAGAACTTGTCATTTAACCCAAAGCATGTGTTATTTTTGCTTTTTTCATGATCAACTCCCATGGTTCTAGCCTTGTCATACCCAAGACTCTTGTATCCTTTGGGGGCATCATTAATGGCGGAAACCATTTCATGCCAATAAGGTGAGCGAAGAACATTGAATGGTATCCCACATGCATAAAGAAACCAGTAAATTTTTGAATCCACATCATTCCTACAACCTTCGTTAAGGAAATCTTATATGGTTCTATGCCTTAAAGGGATGTTTGTTCCTATGCTTCCATATCCACTGCCATGGGAGGATGCTAATGGAGTTCTTTGTCTATGTGATTGTGGCATATCATGTTCAAAGTCACTCCTAGATCTTTTAGATCTGTATTGGGCTTCCTCCTCTTCCCTTATGTATTTGGCTCTTTGTTGTGCTGACACACTTACACAAATTTTGATTCCTACTCGTTTATTTCCATCTGATGGCATTTTCCCACAAAGGTGCTTTTTGGCACGAGTGTATGAACCTGTGTAAGTGTTTTTGCAATGGAGGCAGGTAAATTTAGTGGTTCCACTCCCTTTCCCTCCTTTAGGTCTAGAAACATATTTCCACAATGGGGTTTGGTTTGCTTTCATTTTTGTGCCCTCATCTTCTCCACTCTCTTCTTCCTCCTCACCAAGGTACTCCTCTGCAAGGTTTTCAAATCCATCACTACCCACTGCTTCTTGCTCTTCATCATGATCAACCCTCCTTTTAATCTCCAACACCATAATAACAAAAAAAAGGAACCAACATGAAGAGAATGCCAAGCCATATAGCCATGATGTTTGAAGTTTTGATTCTTTGAACTTTGGTGGAGTTATAGTTTCTTGCCTGCAATAAAATGGAGGAATGGGAATGGGAAAGAGAGAAGAGATAATTTCCATTTAACAATGAACATATAAAAAACACAAATGCTAGATTAGAGTCTCGATCCTACCTCTTTGGCCTTCAATCCCAAGCTCCATTCTCCTTTGCAAGATCCTCAAGCTCCCAAGCAATCCTCTCAATCTTCCTCCTCAACTCGAGCTCAAATTCCAAAAGCCCTCTCTTGCTCTCTCAATATGAAAATGGTGAATAATGGGAGGGGTGGAGGGCCTTTTATTTCTTTTGGCCCCTCCTCTCCCCTCCCTCCCTTGCCTGCCACGTAGCACGACTTTTTCGCCCGCTGGGAGCAGACAGGAGCAAACACTCCCCGACCATTTTGTAGTTTACTCCCAAAAAAACAAGGAGTGAATTTTTTTAAGGGAGTGCAAGAGCGAATTTCAGGAGCGCGCTATGGGAGTGGGTTCGGGGGGGGGAGGTGCTCCCCTGCAACACTGGTTCAGAAGCCTTGCAAAACAATTTTTCCCTTTCTTTTGGTTTCCTTCTCTATGCAAATTTCGTACTCCCACGGGGGAATTGTAATGATGAACTTATGGAAAAGACTTAGCTCCCAAGGACTTAGTTATTAGGGAAGTTACTCTAGAGTGTTTTTTTGCTTGGTTAATTATATTTTTTGCTTTTTAGCGATTGATAATTTTCCAAGTTTTTTCACTCATACTTCTGAAGCTGGAGTATGTCCTAATGGCTAGGCCTTAGTGGTGTTGTCTAAGTCTAGAGTCAATGTATATTACCATGCTACTCATTATCCAGAGTCTTATGGAATTGCATTATATTTTTCTAGGATTTATTTATTTTTATTTTTTTTATAATTAAAAATTTTCAGCAAACAAAAAATTTCCTTGTAAAATTTATGTAATCATTATAAAGTGGTACTAGGAGGTGTCATATGCCTTGGGGGCACTTGCTTTCTAACTCAGAGTATCCACTTTACTTTAGTACCCCCTTTTTGGGATAAAATATTTATTTTTTCTCGTGAAAATTAATTATTCACTCAAAAAGGTGAATAAATTAACTTTTTATTTAGTAAAAAAGTTTCTTCTTTTTTTTAGTAAAAAAGTTTCCTCTTTTTCTAGTTGAAGGGTTTCCTCTTTTTTTAGTTAAAGAGTTTCCTACTTTTTCTAGTTAAGAAGTTTCATTTTTTTAAAGTGGAAGAGTTTCCTTGTTTTCTAAGTGAAAGAGTTTTCTCTTTTTATGATTGAAGAGTTTATTTGGAAACTCCCCTCTCTTGGTCCATAAAACAAAGCACTCTTCTCCATTTCAAAGAGAGTTAGTGGTGGATTTGAAGAGAGCCTTGCTTGCATTTGTATTGTATTCATCATTGAAATAAAAAAGGCTTTGGAGGCAAATAATGGTGTACAAACTTTGTGTGGATGCTTGATTTTAATGCATGAGGTATCCTTGCTTTGTACTAATTTGCTTTCAAGCTTTGTTTATAGGCCTTTGAAGGGGTATTGTTACCTAGTAGGAGTAGATTCCTTCAATTTGATTGTGTGGTGAAATCTATTTGTTTTCTTGCATTTAGAAATTGAAGATTATATATACTTCTTGGTGATTGGCATATTTTCCAGGTTTCTTATGTAGGAAGCACCTATATTTAATAGAGTTTCTTGGCAAGATTTTTTAATCTTTACAAGCACCTCGATTTGAAGATGTGGATCACTTTGGTTAGATGCTTCACTAACTTTAAACTATAAGAAGCAAAATCCCACCGTGCTCCAACAAGTACTCCATTGCCCAAGGATTCCATTTACAAGCTCTCTTCTTCTCGTGCTTTAAAAGTTTTTTTTTTGTTTTTTGTTTTTTTTTTTTAAATCTTTTCGGTTACTTTATTTTAATGCTATCAATTGATTTATTTGGCAGATATGAGTGCCATTTATTCATTGCATGAACAACAGATAAAAGACAATTATTAAAGCTAGTTTTAGTTAGCTCTTTCTTGCTTGTTTAGACTAGCTTTTCAATAAATTTTAACTTGGATTTTAGAATAACTTTTTGGATGTTCCCAAAGTCATTTGGGGCACCTTTTACCATTAATAGCTTGCTGATTTTGCAGGTTTATTGAATAGAGAAGGGGAATTGCTACACAAACTTTGGTGATTTGGACTATTTAGGACCTCAAAAATCACCCATATTCTTCTCTTTTGTTGGAAAAGGGGCAACAAAATTTTCCCTTTATTTCAAAGGGCTGCAAACCTTCCTATGCAAACATTGTAACCTTGAGGGAGCTAGTGGGAGTCCCCTGGGCATCCCATCCCACCTACTCTGGGGAGATTTGTGTTTGGTCTCATTTCATGGTTTGCTTGTTTAATTTTGCTCTAAGTTGGTTTATATATATATATATATATATATATATTATATTAATAATATATTCATTTTCTTTAAAAAAAACCAAGCACCGCAAAACAATCATTGTCTTAGTTTATATTTCATTCAAGTTGTAGATTAGATTTCAATTTTTGAGATAGATTTCTTTTCTACAAATAAATAACAAACTTTCCCCTCCAAAATCTTGTTATGCTCTTGGCCATTGCAAGTGAAAGCTTGACCTTTGGATTTAGAGAGGAACTTGTGTTGTCTTGGATAGTTTAATTAGGAAAATATTTCAACTTTTATTGTGAGAAACACTTGTTGTTGACTTATGAAATCAAAGGAATGCCATGAAACTAAGTTTCTTCCTGTTCGATCTCCAAGTGTTTCATTTGTTTTCATTCAAAGGATAAAAGCCACAAAAGAAACAAACCATAGATTAATTTACTTTTCTTGCAATCACATGCAGATCGACATATCCGCCTCCCCATTTTTCCCTCACTTTAATAATTCCAAATGAACTCGACCATAATAAAAATTACCAAGAACATTTTCCCAAAACATTCGACAACATAATTCATTGGGCCACAATTACATTTGACCTAGTTCCTTTTTCAACAACACAAGCATTTACTTTTGGCATTGGTCTATCTTGTTATCTAAATTTGTCTTTGATTATTTGCTTGTCAATCCTATAAATTATATGTTGTTGTTTAATGTGCTTTTGTGCAATCAAATTAACTCTTAGAATAATTTCTTATTTTGCTATAGCTTAATCAACCTTAGTTGTTTTTTAGGGACTACCCCCCTTGGCTTCACTAGGAGTTAGCTTAGATAGATGAGTCGAGATAGAGTGATAGTAAACTCGACTTGAGACTTGCCTCTAAGGCCACACCCAGTGGATTGAAGATTTCTTCCACGCGACCCAAGTTGTGGGTTAGAAGACAATAACATTGCCGAAGATAATGTATCTTCTGTAAATAGTTTTGAACTAATAAAGGGTAATGTGTCATTGTTTGTTGAAGTTTTCCTTAATGATGAAATCATATTGAACATATTAATTTTTAAATTTGTTAAATGTTTTATGGATTCATGTAGCACTTACAAGGAGTTATAAGATTATACTCTCCTGAAATCATGCCCATTTACCATTTTGAATGAGCCATAATTGTACTCTACAGAATTTAGGATCTATTTAACATATACTCCTCATCACTTGTGGAAAGTCTATGCTATAAAAGCCAAGGTGGAGTTGTGAGTGAACAGAGCAAAAACAGAATGGTTGAGGAAAGTGTCGGTGGCCGTGGGTTAGGGTTTAGAAGAGCGGTCTTCGAAAAGAGTTTCAAATGCATTAACCACTCCCATACGGGAGCGATATGGACTGAGCGGCGTGTGGGTGGTTCTTTGTTGCGGTCATAGTTTTAAAAACCGGCCGACATGAACCGAAAACTGGTCAAACCGGTAGGTTCATTTGGAAACCGGACCAAACCGACCGGTTTATGACGGAACCGATCGATTCCATCATAAACTGATTGGTTTATTGCTAGGTTAGCTGTGGACCCCACATAATGCAATTTTGTGAGTTTTGAAGTTGTTTTGAGGGAAATTTTGGGTTTTTTTCCTCCAAAAACAACCCCTCCAAGGAAAGCCTGCCTACCCTCTCATTTTCCTGACACATCTCAACCCTAGCAATGTTGGCAGTTAATGGTAATGTTAAATTCTTAAAGTAAAAGAGACATTTCCTTTATTTTTCATTTTCATGTTTTTACTTAAATTTTTAATATTACCATGAAATGACTCGGGATGTTTGAGAGTGGTTTCGACCTCATTGGATTTCATATGGAGAAACTAGAATTTTAGATTTCACTCAAAATTCAGCAGACTTAATGGTTTTTAGGATTTCATGGTTTGGGGGTTTGTAATGTTTCCATTTGATTCTATCATGCGTGAGGGTATGAGATTGGCATTTGATCAAGAGCATGAAGCCCTTTAAGAAACTGAATGTTGGTGGCATTGATTGTTGAAAATTGTTGATGTTGGTGGTATTGATTGTTAAACTCCTCTACCATGGCCTTAACAAGAATGTACCCTTCACTCAAAGGAAAACAACTGGTTAGGCATGCTAATCTTTTTCTACCACATTATAAGGTTGAGAAGATGAACCCTTCACTCAAACCAAAATCATTGGTTAGGCATGTTAAACTCTTTCAATTTCTATCATGTTATAAGGTTGAGCAATCCAAGTCTAAATACTTTGAGCTAGATGAGTTTATGTATCTCTTGTTGATGATCCCATTTTTAGTAGTGTTGAATCAATGATGAGTTTCATGAGTGACCATGTTGATCAGTGATTTGTAGTTTTGATGTCTATTTTTATTGCTACTACTACTACTGCTACTAAAGTTTTAGAGGATTTTTAGTAGTCCTCAAACTCTGAGCCATATTATATATGTAGCTCATGTTGATGGTCCGTTGTCTAGTAGTGGTGTTGAGTTTGATCCATAGTTTTCAAAACCGGCCTTGCTAATCGGTCACCGGTCGAAACCGGCCAAAAAAGTTGGTCAGGGGGGGCATTTTTGCTTTTTTTGCAAAAACCCGGTCCTAACCGGCCGGTTTAGGACGAGGCATGCCCACTGTCAACTAAAAAAGTGACTTTTTGACTGTGTTTTAGGGGTTTTGGAGGGAAACTAAGGGTGCTTTCCCTCCAAAAACACCCTCTCCAAGCCTTTAAGAGGCCCCTCTCCCTCTCATTTGTCTCACACATCTCATTCAGAGTGTTTGTGAGTTTGTTTGGGAGCTTGGAGAGTGTTGAGTTTTTCTGGAGTAGTGGAACAACAGAGTTTAAGCTAAGTAGTAGTCATCATGCCTCCAAAAGCCAGAGATACTGCATGGGCTCATTGTGATATGATTGATGGCAAAATGATCTACAAATATTGCCAAAAATCCATTCAAGGAGGGGGTATTAACAAGTTCAAGCAACACTTGGCTGGGATAGGAGGCCATGTAAAGCCATGTGGAGCACCAAATGAAATAATAGGGCATATTAGGGCAGAATACCTTCAGAAGTTTGAGACTCAAGTCACTGAACCAATAGAGAGAAGTTTGTGACTGCAAAGTTTGGGAGTCGAGACTCAACCAATTGAGTTTGATCATGATGACTCATGAGAAGTTTCAAGTGATAATGTTGATCACTATTATAGTATTATCATATATGTAGACTTGAGTCTTGTAGTAGGCCACTGGCCCCATAGTTTGTAGGCTTTGTTTTTGCACTCTAGAGGCCATTTAGAGCCTTGTTGCTTATGTATTTTGTCGATGATATGGTGCCATTTTGATATATTCACCTTTACATGGTATATAAATGAGCAATCTTTGCATATTTTGTCTCTATGAGTCTATTGGCTTGGAATCATGGTTTTAAATCTTAAAAATAGTTTTTTTCATTAAAAATTAATTATTTAATGTATTTTTCTAAATCGGTTCGTTTAGACCAAACTAGTCCCGGTTAGACCGATTCCGGTCGGTAAACCGGTTCATTAGGTGGACCGGTCCGATCACCGGTTTTGGTTTTAAAAACACTGGTTTGATCATGGTGAGGAGTGATCATGTTGTTGATCACTGATATGTAGACTTGTAGTAGGTCAGTGGCCCCATAGCTTAGAGCATTGTTTTCGGACTCTAGAGGCCATTTAGAGCCTCATTGATTATGTATTTTGTCGCTGATATGTATTGCACTTGGTGCCATTTTGATATATTCACCTTTACATGGTATATAGATGAACAAACCTTGCATATTTTGTCTTTATTGGTTTGGAATCATGGTTTTAAATCTTAAAAATAGTTTTTTTTATTAAAAACTAATTATTTCATGTATTTTTTTAAAGATCGGTTCATTGAGATCTGACCAATCTTGGTTTGACCGGTTCCGGTTTGAAACCCAGTTTATTAGGTGGACCAGTCCGGTCATCGGTTCTAGTTTCAAACCTAGTTTATTAGGTGGACCAGCCCGGTCATCGGTTCCGTTTTTTAAAACTATGGTTGTGGTTCTACGATAGGGATTCCCGCTACATAGTTTCTTTGAAAGGGAAGGCCATTTTCCTTGGCAGTATCAACTGCATGGAGGAGGTTGTCAATGCTTCGCTCGAGAAGGGGCTTGTGTGGTGGAGCTCTGGTGGTTGGTGACGCTCGAGTGCTAGAACATTAAAGGATTTTTGGTAGAGTTCAAAGAGCAAAGTCTTCGTTTCAAGATGTGAGTTTTCACGGAGGCAGTGTTGCGCATGGATTTGTTAGTGAGGCCTATCAGGTTTACATGGACAGTAAGTTGGTGGACGTTGATTCTATCATCATTGCCATGCATTTGGATTTTCTGGATGTTGGCCAGGGTGTTTTTATGTTTTGGAACATGGGCATCTCTGCTTGTGCCGTCCATGACGGTGCTGCCCCATTATTCTGCAATCGGCCGCTAGCAATAATCTGGGGCGAAGCCTTGGCCATCGAGGAGGCAAACTTCTTACCTAACTTTGACAACAAAGTTAACTTCATTAACAGGCAGGATGCGTCCTAGGCCAGCAAGATTATGCAGAAGAGGGTGCTGGTAAACCCCAAGATTGGGTTCATATGGAAAACAAAGGTCCTCAAAGCTTTGGGTACAAGAGGGGTTTTCTCAGTGGGCTCAATATGCGGTACACAATGTACAATGAGGAGTCGCTGTTGGAAGTGTCCAGGCTATTCTACGCCATTGGGCATGATCTGGCCACAATGTTTCTAGAGGGGTAGTTGGATTTGGACCTAGGCGGTTACATTGTGACTAAGCCTGGTTCTTCTCTAACGAGTTTTCCAGGGGTTTTCGTCGCCAGAGATGTTCAAGTCAAAAAATGGCGCCAGGCTATCACTGTTGCTGACATAGAAGGAGCTATCACGCAACATGGTGACTAGGCCAGAGAGGTCTAGGGCTGATAACTTCTTAATCTGCTTGGTTGCAATGGGCTTGTTGGAGCATTTCCAAGGTTTTTGCTAGTCAAAGTATCTCCCGATGTTGATGTTTTCCTTTCCAGTTAGAGTATTTTTTGGTTTGTTCATTGCTGGTCAGAGTAACTTTCGATATTGACATTGCAATGAGTGGTTGCTTGCTATCGGGCTATATCTGGTGTTCCCTACGGGGTTTTTTGACGGACTTGTGTGCCCTGTTATCTTGTCTTTTTACATAGTTTTTGGTGCCCATGGGCTTGTTGTTTCTTAGGTTTCTCTGTATGATACTGAATATTCAGTCATATGTTTTATGCGAATATTCGGCACATATACTATATGCATGATTTATGTAAACATCTTTTTATCTAATAGAAAGTTGTTGGTTTTTTCTTTCCTAAAAAAGGAGTTATGAGATTATATACAAATGAGTGCCTTGTTAGTTTTTTAAAGTATAGTTTTAATCAACTATAGATTGTATTTGTGTTTCATAACAACTTATAAAAAAGCTTTTGAGATGGGGAAATTGCATCATTTTACAACAAGATGAGTGGCATGGTGCTCCCACCATTGATCATGGTTGGTCACAATTTTAGGAGAGGCCATGAGAAAAAGGAAAATAAAATTAGAGTCTAATTGCCATTTTGGCTACAAACCAACATAACAGACCAACAATGTGTCTACAATAAAGATGCACAAGTGGTAGAGAGATTAAACTGCGGACTGATGATGCTGGCTGATGATGGGGATTGTTACCACAAAATCTAGCAGGCCTTGGAGAGGTAAACCCTACAAGACGAAAGGTAGACAAAGTGCTACGAATGGGGTGGTAGAGGCCCATGTCACCTCCAACCAAACCCCTCTGCTCTTTACGGATTTTCACTGATGGGAGGAGTCTTGGTATAGGGAGAATCACTTAAAATGGATATGCTAATGATAAGGTACAAAGTGACTTTACTAAAGCTCATTTAAAGAGAGGCACAATGAAGGTACAAGGCTTCAAAGAAACAAAATGCTCTCAAATAAAAGCCCTGGAAAAGAAGTCTCAAGACCTAGGGTTTTGAGATTTTCGATGGTGATAGGTATTCACAAACTTAAGGCTTGAAGGAAAGGGTTTCTTATAATGATATTCAACTAATCCAAGGCTCATGAAACCCTCAAGGAAGTCCTCAAGTTGAGAGGAAAAGAAACTAGGGTTTGCCTCTTAGAGCAACACCTAGTGCAAGATATTTTATGGATGAAATTTGACTTGGTGCCCACCAAATTGATAGGTTAAGTAGCCTAGACCTATCCCTTGATATTTAGGCTCTCAAATCACCAAAAATCCTCCTCCCTAAAATTTTCCTCCAAGCCCTAGATTTTATCCCTAACCTTAAAAGGACCGAATTTGAGAAGAGAAAATTATGGAGAAAATTCAAGGTTGATCACCAAATGATTGGACTAATGCCTTGCCCTATGGGGTTATGGAGTCAAGGATGTGCTAGATAAGCCAAATTCCCTTCTAAGGAGGTCGAAATTTGATGCCCTAGCTATCAAAATTTCAACAATTACCTACTTAAAGGAATAATGGATCTTGATGGAGAATAACAAGAAGTACTCCACTAGGAACATCCATTACATGTTACAATGAGTACTGCATACACCATTCATCAAGAATTTCTTTAATAAATTGATATTCAACAATTTAGGGCAGAAAATTTTAATCTAAAATGAATAGTTCCATGCATTAAACATTCAAGAAAAAGATATTCAACAAATAAATTCCACTTACAAGATAACATGCAATATATCCTTCCATTAGATGAAGAAATAACTCCAAAGAATGTCAAAATCAGCTTCCATACATCAACATGCATCCAAGTATCTCCAAAATCACCCACAAGAAGCAAGTGCGAATTTTTTTAAGAGGTCCGAATTTCATAAATTTGTTGATAATTGATCATAAACAAGTGATCTCAAATATATATGTGACTAACTAAGGCCTATTTTATCATAAAAACCCCTCAAGTCATAAAATAATGGGCAAATACTAAGTGAGGTCACAAGTTGACCTTATAGCCAATGTAAAATCATAATAGATCACCCACAAGAGGGCTAAGATGCTGACATCATGCATGCGTAGGGCTAAAAAAAATCATGTTCTAGGCATTGGCCCCTAGATCTCCATACAAATCATTGTGTGGACCCCAGTTTGTGTTTGGGGCACAAAATGGGTCTCATGAGTCTCCCGGTGATAAAATAGCCTAATTCTGCTTCAACATTGAGGGCTCTGTGAATGGTGCTAGCCCTCCCATGTCTCAAGGGGTGAGACAAACTTGATCTAGGCCTTGGTTTAACTGCCAACCCATGTGGTCATTACTAATCTAGCAGGGGTACGTTAGTCCAAGTGCATCATCTCATGAATAATGTGGGGTAAAGTGCAAACTACTGGGGTTGTTGTAGGTGCCCATGGAATGGAATGATGCTCTGCAAGTGGTAAGAGTCCCATGGCTCTCAATGCTTCACATCTAGGGTGTCATATGCTTGTCTAGTGGAGTTGGGCCCCAGATAAGTTGCCCAACCCATGATGAAAACCACCTGCTAATAACACACAATGTCTAATGCTACATCTTCACCATTAGGTACAATAACCATTAGTGTATTTAAGTGGAATGAACTTGCTGGTCAAGTATAATAGCCCTGGTGAAAAGTTCATGTAATAAAAATTAATAAAGGCAAAATAAGACCACGGTTAAGGGACACTTATTCCAAGCTGAATGTTGGACAAAGATATCCTAGTGGGCATCACTGGATGCATGTTTTGGCTAAGGAAAATTGGCAAAGGCATTTTTGGCACATTTATTTATGAAAATGAAATTAGGAGAAAAGTAAGGTGAAAGGTTGTAGGTTGCATGTGAGGAGGAAATTGAAGGAAAATAATGGAAAATGAAGAAAATAGAGGCCTCATTCATAAAAAGGCTTCTGATGATCAATTGGTAACCTTTTGTCAATTTGAGTTTGGAGCTCTCTCAGTATTCTCTCTCTCTCTCTCTCTCTCATTCTTGGTCACTTAAAGTTTTCTTGGAGCACTCTAGTTTGGAGAAAAGGAAAGGGAAAGCAAGGAAAGGAAAGGAAAGGCAAGCAAGGATCAAGGAAACGAAAGCAGGATCAAGCAACTTCAACAAGAATACTTGTAGGTAACCTTTTGCATGTGTGATTTCCTAGCTGGTTTGGACATGCATGGATTTGCATTTTGGTGTATGGTTTTCTTGCTGTGGGTGGCATGGTTTTGCCGGTTTATGACAATGGATTTCAACCTAGCGTAGCCTTTTTCGGGATGCCATGGTATGTTGGGATGTTATTTCGGTTTTTGAGCTTTGGAATTGCCGGATGGATTCAGAATCTGAGGCGGAGGTGGTATCAAGGTTCATTTCCAAAGGCCTAGGAATCCCTTGACCGATTTTGGCGGGATACACAGTAAACCCTGAGGGAGCAGTCTCGGTTTAGGGCCTAGTGTTCCGGGTTTGGATTGCGGTAAAGCTTGAGAGACAAGGAGACAAAAAATTCCTCAAGGATAGTGATGGATTCAGGATGGCATTCCAAGTTCTGTTCGGTTGTGATCGGAGCACTGGTTTTGGTGTGATCATGGTTTGAGGAGGGTGGAGGTGGTTTAAGCTCTGGATTCCTTTGGTTGTTCTATGAGATCCCACATTCATGCTTAAAATATGGCACGGGGGTGATTGGCTGAAAGAGAGATTTGGTTCAGCCATGTCTATGGTCGGGTGGTACGTGGAAGTCCTGAACCTAGTCGGATTTGACTATGATTAATAAAAGCTAAGTTCTCTTACTTTTGAACTGATTTATATGTGGATTTAATGGCTGTCATATCTCTGATATTTATATGGTTTTATGCTGGTTATAAGCATGGTTGAATGATTGGTTTATGTCATGGTTATTTCATATATTTGCTTGTAATTGCTAAATCGATGGATGCAAGACCTAATTGATGATGTAGTAGTTCAATGGAGAAGGAGGTGATCCTTCTAGTTATGTTTCATAAGTTGTTTCAATTGTTTATCCTCTATATTGTATCCTAAACCTATAGGTTGCATTGATGCCAAGTGTTTGATAGAATGTCAATCTCGGTTAGGGATGCTTAGGCCTAGTCCCGAGGTTGATTTTTGATTGATCAACATTGCTATCATGTTTTTAATGAATTATGGAAGTCACAACAAGTTTTGGGCAGAGGCTAGGATTCTGGGCTAGAAAAGTGGCTGAAATCCCGGGGTCGCTGGCACAAAACTAGCAATTTTGGTCTACAGTCACTAGTAGGTAGGCTTGTGAGAGCGGCTTTGGGTTTATGGTCACTCCCTTGCCCATAGCATGAGAGCGACTATGGCCTAAGAGTTGCAGAATAACAATGGGACCCAGGGACAGGTTGTCGGAGTCGCTGACTTGTTTCCTGAGGGTTTTGTTGATGATGTTGGATGACTGTATGTGATGCTTCGTTGATTCCACTTCCTTAAGGTGACATAGGAGGTTGAATCTAATCATAGTAGCATCTCTCATGTTTACCTCGGTTGGCATGGTTATTTTGGATGGACCTGGGAGCGGGTGTTACAGATTGGTATTAGAGCATGCCGCATGGTTGCGCTCTCTTTGGGTCATATTTGGTGCTACAGATATGGGTGAATGTGTTGGTCACGTGTGCATGTCAGTTGCGTGTGTGGCTCTTACACTTGTATTCCATGTGCTTGTTGCACTGCATCAAATGGATCATGATAGTAGTATGGTTATCATGATGAACTTGATGTCGATTTTATGGAATGCATCGTCATCAGTATATGACTAGTTATACAATTATATGCAGCTTGATTACATCCTTGTACGCTGGCTTGCATTTTTGGTTATTTGATTACATGCATCAGTCTTGTAGGTTGATTACAAGAATTGATCGCGTATGCTCGACTACATGCAATTATGCGTGTATGTAGTTGATTAGACATTGCTTATGCAAGTGGATAGTTGCATGAGACAATGTGTATACTGGAGTAATGGTTGTTGCCATGCATGAGGTCATAGCATGCATTGTTGATATGGCCTTGCATTGATGATTGGACCCTAGTTAGTATGATGGTTATGCTTTGATGCACTTATTGATATATGTCTATATGTTATTATGGTTATGTTGTACATGCACCATGCTGATTTGATGATCTTGCAGACAAGGTATCCTCCACGAGTTATGCTAAGGTACATTGATTTATGGTGATTTGGTTTAGCTGACCTAGTATGCCTTGTAGGAAAGAGATCAAATGGCTAGCAAGGTGGTAGACTACATAGAATCTCCCTATGAATCAAATGGGCAGCGTGGTGTGGGGCACTCTTCTGACTTGGCAGACACATTGAGAAGCCTGAAAGAAGAAATAAGGAGTTGTAAAACGAACAATGACAAAATCATGCAGGCACAAGAGAAACAAGCAAAGGTGAATGCGATACTACTTCAAAGTTTGTCAGATTTGCAGCGATAGGGACCACTTCGGATCAACTATGGACATGAGGATAGAATCAATGGGGCATATGGCAATAGGTCTCTTAGTAGACACAAGTCGGATAGATCTGACATGATCATATATGGTAGGTTGTTGGACACTCTAGATAGGAGAGGTGATTGACACAGGTACTATTCCAGTTCTAGCTTTGATAGGCATCATGATTGTCATCGTCATCATCCTTATAGGAGGAATGATAGGGGATACTTGCCAGATGAGTTCAAGAAGGCAAAGCCACCTACTTTTGATGGAGAGATGAAGAAATTGCAAGATGCGGAGGCTTGGTTGCTTGGCATGAGGAAATTCTTCCGATTGCATGATTACTCAGAAAACATGAAAGCAAGGATAACCCTTTTTAGTCTCAAAGACAACGGATATTTGGTGGGAAGATGTGAAGAATGTCAAGGACATACATGAGGATGATTTGACTTGGCATGCGTTTGAAAGGCTCTTCAAGCAGAAGTTCTTGTTTGAGAGGTATTATGATGATAGAGCTAAGGAGTTTTATGAGTTGTGGATGGGTTCTATGACAAATGAGGAGTACTAGTTGATTTTTGGAGCTGTTGAGATATGTGCCTTACCTCAGAGAGGAGAAGGCCAAGGTTTAGAGATTCATCATTGGATTGCCAGTTGCATACAAAGACCGAATTGAGTTCGATGAGCCTAGATCGTTGGAGGAGGCCATCTGAAAGTTGAAGCATTGTTATGAGTAGTTGAAGCGCAAAGTTGAGCCGAAACATGACTTGAAGAGAACGACAAAACTAAAGGGAAATGATCACCAAAGCGAGGAAGACTACAAGATGCAAGTGAGAAAGATAATGCAGTTCCTTGCAAGAGATTCAATACAACTGAGAAGGGACATGGAGAGCAACAGGCCAGAGGCAGTGGTAGGGAACCATTGCAGTGTTGGATATGTGGTGAGGATCATAGTAAGAGGGATTGTCCTCAGTATCAGAGTGGTGGTAGACCCCAGATCTACAGTGCTCAAGAGGCGCATACAATTGGTGATGTTGGTCATAGCATTCCTCGGATTTATGCAGCTGTGGACAATAGGTAGGCAGATCATCAGGCATTGTTCATTGAGATGGACAGTAAGCTTTGTGATCAAGTTGTTTCTATTTTGATGATCTTGGATCTAACCATAGTTATATTAGTCTCGACCTGGTGGATAAGTGTGGTTTGAGAAAAGAATTGCATGCAAAATCTTGGTTGGTACAGTTGGCTACAGGTACAAAGAAGCGAGTTCACCTTTGGGTAAGAGCTTGTCTATTTGAGTTAAATGGTATGCCTATAACAATGCATTTGAATGTATTGCCATTGGGATCGTATGGTATGCTTTTGGGTATGGATTGGTTATACCTTCACAGAACCAAAGTGGATTGCTTCGACAAGGCCGTTGAGTGTGTGGATGATAGTGGGGAAAAGAGGACTTTGTAGGGAAAGAAGAAGCCTACATCAGTAAGGATGGTTACTACTATGCAGGCTAAGCATGGTTGCAGAAAAGGTTGTGTGATGTTTGCAGTACACATTTCTAGTAACAAGGGTAAGGAGGTTGAGGATGCAGAGGTGTTAAGCAGGTACCCAATTTTCCAACAGTTTTAGGATGTATTCCCTAAGGACATTACAGAGTTGGCATCTCACAGGGAGGTAGACTTTGCTATTGAGTTGGTGCCAGGGGTAGCTCCAACATCGAAAGCACCTGACAGGATGAGCACACCTGAGTTGGTAGAGTTGAAGTTGCAGCTAAAGGAAATGTTGGACAAAGGATACATAAGACCTAGTGTATCACCTTGGGGTGCACTAGTGTTGTTCGTAAAGGAGAAAGATGGTACTCTCAGATTATGAATTGATTATAGGCAACTAAACAAGGTAACGATCAAGAACAAGTACCCATTGCTGAGGATTGATGATTTGTTTGATCAGTTGAAGGGAGCAAAAATGTTCTCTAAGATCGACTTGAGATCGGAATACCATCAAGTATGCATCAAGGAAGAGGTAATCTTCAAGACTGTGTTTAGGGCCAGGTATGGGCATCATGAGTTTGTTGTTGTTCCATTCGATTTGACTAATGCTCCAGCTACATTCATGTGTTTGATGATTAGTGTGTTGCGTCCTTATTTGGACAAGTTTGTTATTGTATTCATTGATGACATACTCGTATATTCTAAGAATGAGGAAGAACATGCCGAACATTTAGCAGCAGTGTTGAGATTACTAAGAGAGCGTTAGTTGTATGCTAAGTTTAGCAAGTGCAACTTCTTTCAGACTAAGGTACACTGCTTGGGACATGTTGTCTCCAAGGAAGGCATAACAGTAGATCCAGAAAAGATAAGGGCCATCATGGGATGGGCAACTCCTAAGAATGTAGATGAGGTGAGATCATTCATGGGATTGGTAGGTTACTATAGGAGGTTCATCAGGAACTTCTCGCGCATTGCATATCCTATCACATCATTGCAGCGGGAAGGTAAGAAGTTTGAATGGACGACGAAATGTGAAGATGGTTTTGAGCAACTTAAGCAGCTGTTGACACATGCACTAGTGCTAAAGATTGCGGATCCAGACAAAGAATTTGTAGTGTGTAGTATGTACAAATTCTTGCAAGAGGGGATTTGGTGGAGTTCTCATGCAATGACATATAGTGTGGTATTAGTCACGAAAATTGAATGAGCACAAGAAGAACTATCCAACGCATGATCTTGAGGTAGCAACGATTATACATGCATTGAAAATGTGGAGACATTATCTTCTGGGCAGGAGGTTTACATTGATGAGCGACAATGGGTTGGTATATTTGTTTGACCAACTGAATCTAAATGCCAGGCAAGCTAAGATGGTTGGCTACCCTTAGTGAGTTTGACTACGAGATCAGATACATCAAAGGGAAGGAGAACGAGGTTGCAGATGCTCTTAGCAAGAAGGTACAGGGAAATCATATAGCAACTATAATCTCCTATGGGACAGAGTTATGGGATAGGATCTTGTAGGCAGGACAGTGGGATGACAAATACATGGAGATCATGCACAGGTTACAACAGAGTACAGGTGCATGTACATGTTTAGGTGCAGGTATAGGTACAGGGGATTAGGATGTGGACTATTGTCTCATGACAGATGGCTTGGTGAGGTTTCGAGATAGGATTTATGTGCCGAATTGTAGTGAGCTCAAGAAGCTTATCTTGAGGTAGTTTCATGTGAAACCGTATTCGGGTCATCCAAGATATCAGAAGACATTGATGACGGTGAAGAAGTTTTACTATTGGCCAAACCTGAAGAAGGAAGTGGCGGAGTGTGCGGCTAGATGTTTAGACTGTCAACAGGTAAAGATAAAATGCAAGCATCTAGGTGGTCTACTACAACTTATTGCGATTCCGAAATGGAAATGGGAGGTCATTTCCATGGATTTCATCACAGGTCTTCGAGGACAGTGAGGCAACATGATTCTATTATGGTTGTGGTTGACAGGTTGAGCAAGGTAGCTCACTTCATTTCGGTGAAGATTACATATTCAGCCAGTGAGGTAGCACAGATTTTGATCAGAGAGATAGTGAGACTACATGGTGTTCCAAAGAAGATTGTGTTAGACAGGGATGCAAAGTTCACTTCCTAGTTTTGTAAGGAGCTATTTTCAGGCTTGGGTACAAAATTGGCCTTCAGTACAACTTATCATCCATAAACAAATGGTCAGATAGAGAGGGTCAACAGGATCTTGGAAGATATGTTGAGGATGTACGTGATGCACGAATAGAGGAAATGGGAGGAGTATCTTCCATTGGTTGAGTTTGCATACAATAATGGTTATCAGGAGTCCTTGAGGATGAGTCCTTTCGAGGCAATGTATGGATAGAGTTGTAACACTCCCATCAATTGGAGTGATCCAGTGAACATGATACTTATTGGATTGGACATGTTGACGAACATGGAGCAGGAAATGCAGGTTATAAAGAAGAATCTAAAGGTAGCACAAGATAGACAGAAGAGTTATGCAGATTAACACAGGGTGTTCAAAGAGTTTCAGGTTCGGGAGCATGTGTATTTGCGCATCAAGCCCAAGAAAAGCTCTTTGAGGATTGGTTCATGTGCCAAGTTGGCACCACGGTATTGCGGGCCTTTGGAGATCCTTGAGAGGATTGGACCAATGGCATATCGACATGCATTGCCTCCAACATTGAAAGTCTATGATGTTTTCCATATTTCATTGCTTAAGAAGTACGTAAAGGATGTTGATCATGTTATTGATTGATCTGTATTGCAGGTGACTTGCACTGCCTCCAACAGTGAAAGTCCATGATGTTTTCCATATTTCATTGCTTAAGAAGTACATAAAGGATGTTGATCATATTATTGATTAGTCTGTATTGCAGGTGACTTGCACTGCCTCCAACAGTGGAAGTCCATGATGTTTTCCATATTTCATTGTTTAAGAAGTACATAAAGGATGTTGATCATGTTATTGATTGGTCTGTTGCTATAGGGATTAATGCACGGTGTATGGAAGATGAAGAAACCCTCAAGGGTCTTCTCAAGACCCTTGGCAGACTTTAAGATTATCTGCAGCTGTCACAAAGATACATGCATGTCCATGTTCAACAACTAACTAACAAAGCAAGACGAATTCATTACCTCAAGCTTTCGTGTGGAGTTGTTGGAGAGCGCAATGCAACTAGGCGGAAGTCCCCTGAGCTAGCTCTAGATCAAGTCCTCCACATAGAAAAGATAAGCGTAATCACAACATAAAACCTTGATAATCAATGCATAAACATACAAAAGACATCTAGTTGCACATAACTAAGCCACTCATGCTAAAAGACATTGAATAAACATATAAATGAATTATAGTACGAACATCACGGAGTGGACAATACAACTGCAGTTCTATATTAATGTCGAAAGAGTGATTACAACCATCGGTTACATTAGCCTTCCCTTACCCCTCCAGCTCCTCTCTCTCTCTTCCTTTTTACCAACTTCATATGCTTAAGTCTGAGACTCTGCTCGACAATCAAGTAAGCTATCCTTTCAAATGATCTGACCCTTTTTCACAATAGCCCTAGCTTTGCTTATGTAGCATGTGAGGTTAGGGTTGCCAAGTTTCTCCATGAGTTTCCTTAGGTAAAAGCAATGATGTTTCCATTCTTTTGAGTTCTTTCCCATTTGCATACTCCATTAGGATTAGTAATCCCCGAAATAGGTCGAACTTTGATGTTTCCTTGCTTTTCTGAGTTGATTTAGGAGAGAATATAGGTATATTTCTTAGTCAATCCACTCCTTTGACCCTTAGATCCTCATTAGGGTTTACTAACGCTGTTCCCGAGGTAACAAGTACAGTTACTTAGGTCACTAACGCACCCTTAGGCTTGCTGAGAAGCTTTATAAAGCAGGTTGTTAGTGTATAGGTAGCGTTAGCTTGGAAACAAGGCTTGTGAACTTGGTCATTGCTTTACCAATCATGTCTTTCCCCTCTGAGCTGATGAGGAGGTCATTTTATTGTATAGCATCTGTATTGCAGGTGGAGCAAGAAGGAGAGTCCCAGTTAGAGCCTTAGTGCATATTGCAGCAGAAGCATCTCATGCTTAGTAACAGAGCCATAGAGCAAGTTAAAGTGTAGTGGAAGCACTTTGGGCCTGAAAAAGCTACATGGGAGATGGCGGATCAGATGCCCGCCCTATATCCTTCATTGTTTGCCAGTTGAGGCAAAGCAGTTTTGGTTTGATGTTGGTTTATGTTTGGCATATGTTTTGCTGATGTTTTGATATTTGTATATGTATATGGATGTAAATACTGCCATGAGCTAAGTTATAGAGCTCCAATAAGCGGTATGGTTATTATCTTGTCATGCTGTTTTGCTTTTTAAGCAGGTCCTTCATTGTAAATACTGCAACGGGCTAAGTTATAAAGCTCCATAGGCAGTATGTTTTCTTTTTAGCGGTTTTGCTGAGGTCTTGGTGTGGTTTAACACCGAGGATGGTGTTCCCCAAGGGGGAGGGTTTTGTAACAACCATGGTGAAAAGTTCATGTAATAAAAGTTAATAAAGGCAAAATAAGACCACGGTTAAGGGACACTTATTCCAAGCTGAATGTTGGGCAAAGATATCCTAGTGGGCATCACTGAATGTGTGTTTTGGCTAAGGAAAATTGGCAAAGGCTAAGGCAAAGGCATTAAAAGGAAAAATGGATTTTTGGCACATTTATTTATGAAAATAAAGGAAACTAGGAGAAAAGTAAGGTGAAAGGTCACAAGTTGCATGTGAGGAGGAAATTGAAGGAAAATAATGGAAAATGAAGAAAATAGAGGACTCATTCATAAAAAGGCTTCTCATGATCAGTTGATAACCTTTTGTCAATTCAAGTTTGGAGCTCTCTCATTATTCTCTCTCTCTCTCTCTCACTCTTGGTCACCTAAAGTTTTCTTGGAGCGCTCTAGTTTGGAGAAAAGTAAAGGGAAAGCAAGGAAAGGAAAGGAAAAGCAAGCAAGGATCAAGGAAAGGAGAGCAGGATCAAACAACTTCAGTAGGAATACTTGCAGGTAACCTTTTGCATGTGTGATTTCCTAGCTGGTTTGGACATGCACGACTTTGCATGTTGGTGTATGGTTCTCTTGCTATCGGTGGCATGGTTTTGCTAGGTTATGACAGTGGATTTCAGCCTAGCCTAGCCTTTTTTTGGATGCCATGGTATGTTGGGATGTTATTTCGGTTTTTGAGCTTTGGAATTGCCTAATGGATTTCAAAATCCGAGCATAGGTGGTCTCAAGGTTCATTCCCAAAGGCCTAGGAATCCCTTGTCCGGTTTTGGTGGGATACACGGTAAACCCTGAGGGAGCAATCTCGATTTAGGGCCTAGTGATCTGGGTTTGGATTGCGGTAAAGCTTGAGAGACAAGGAGACGAAAAATTCCTCAAGGATAGTGATGGATTTCGGATGGCATTCCAAGTTCTGTTCGGTTGTGATCGGAGCACCGGTTTTGGTGTGATCTGTGAAAATTTCTAAACTGAAATTCTACTACTACAACTGATTTATTTCACCTACTTATTATTCACAATAAGTTATTTACAAAATCCCTTTAGTAAATATTAAAATAAATTCTACTGCAGTTATCACACAATTACCTAGAGAAAAATACATGCACAAAAACCAATCACATGAACACAGTTACTTTTGGACAATTGTCCTTGGAAAACCCAATGTGGGAAAACCGGTGTAGCAGATGAGGGCTTTATTAATCTTCAACAACAATTGCTTTTACAAGGAATGATTTTACAGAGAAACTGAAAGAAAACACCTAAGACATTCCCTTTGAGACCTTCTAACACTTTGGAGACCTTGCTCCCACTTCTGCGTCACCCCTGTGTCACTCTGCTTGGCCCAGTGTGGCTCTGAGTGGCTCCGCGTCAACCTGCGTAGGCTATGCGTCTCTCCTCTAGACTGCGTCTCTCTCTGCACTATCTCCCACTATCCCTGCGTCACCTCCTCCTCTGTCACTGCCTATTGTTGATGCCCTCCTCTTCCTTCACCCTACAACTCTCCCTCTGAAATCGATCTCCTCTACTTGAGAATTGATGTTCCTTGAGATATTGAGTATCTGCTGGTGTGTCTCCAAATGATCCTCAAATCTTCTCTTATATTTTTCGTGTTGACGAATCAACGGTCGAGATTAATTCCCTAATCAACGGCTAAGATTAAAACAGAGTTGATCCTTGTCTCTTAGAAGCTTCTCACCCTTATCTTTATTAATACCCATTAATATTTTTATTTTCATAAGTTTAGACTTAGGAACCCATTAAAAATATTAATTATTTTAATAACTCCTCATCCGGATGGAATTTCTCAAAACGATTTCTTGGTTTTGGAGATCTCATGTGCCTTAGCCTCTCCTCCAAATTTCAAGGGTAGATCACCTTCAATGCTACCAAAAATCAACATGATCACTGTTTGAGGAGGGTGGAGGTGGTTTAACCTCTGGATTCCCTTGGTTGTTCTTGGATTGGTTGTTTTACGAGATCCCACGTTCATGCTTGGAATGTGGCAAGAGGGTAACTGGCTGAAAGAGAGATTTGGTTCAAACATGTCTATGGTCGGGTGGTAAGTGGAAGTCTCGAACCTTGTCGGATTTGACTATGATTAATAAAAGCTAAGTTCTCTTACTTTTGCACTGATTTATATGTGGACTTTTTTTTTTCCCGTAGAAAAAGTCGTAATTTTATTCATATAAAAAAATTACATTTTGTAGATGCTTAAGCATATGCAGATGACTGCCTCTGTATTCACAGGCAAATAGAGATTACAATATAAAAGAATAAAAAATAAATGCCTGCTGGCCTATGCTTTCCTGCCCTTCTTCTTCTCCACCCTTCGCCAACCATTAGAGTTGGAAGTGGGTGCAGTTATAGCAAGCTGATTTTTCGTTGTGTTTATTAGTTGTTCCTTGTTAGACTCCGGTCATTTAGATCCATGAGTTCGTTTGGTGCCGTGTACTTCCAACTAAATTTCTTGTTGCTGTTTCATGTTGTCAGGCCCCAATTGTGTATCTGGGGCGTTTTCTTCCTGTGTATATTTCTGTTCCATTTGTATGTCCGGTTCTGATTGGTTCCTTGTAAGTTCTGTTTGCATGTCCTCTTTTTCCCGCCAATCAGTGTGCTGCCATCCTTTCGGCTTTTTTTGTTGTTTCTTATTCCCTTTGGGGTCCTTCCTGGCCAGTGGACAGGTGTTTTGAAGGTGCCCTGTTTGCATGCATCTAAGGCACCTGAATGTTGTATTTTCATAGTCAAGCGGTTGTATCCTCAGTGAATTATTATAGTTCAATGTAATGTGTTCAGGTAGCCCCTGACTCAGATCCACTTCTACACATATTCTGGCATAGGTGAAATTCCTTGGTTAACTCTTTCTCCATCTATTTTTAGGAATTTCCCCAAAGAATTTCCAATGGCTGTTAAAACTTTGTGGTGCCATAAGAGGAGAGGGAGGTTATGTAGCCTCACCCAAACAGGCACTGTTGATACTTTCATAGTATTTGCATCAAATTTAGGAAACCAGGGGGTGGTGAAGAGGCCAGCCTTGTCCCAAAACCAAGGCCCCTGATTGATAATATTGTCATGTTCTTGTTCCGTGTTGAAATTAAATATGAAAAACCTT
Source organism: Pinus taeda (assembly GCA_000404065.3). NCBI lineage: Eukaryota > Viridiplantae > Streptophyta > Pinopsida > Pinales > Pinaceae > Pinus > Pinus taeda. Next base: position 15,879 of record APFE030727465.1, on the reverse strand, counting down.
TTGAGCATAGGTGAATTTCGCAGTCAGGTGGCCATGTTGAGAGGATCCAGTGTTGCAGGGCGTAATATTTTGGCCAGAACCCATTAAATCTACAGATAACAGCATGTGTGGCTAGATCAGTGTGTAGATTAGTTACCTCCGGCAAAGTTACTGGGATCGTTGGAGATTCCAGTTTTTGTTCCACAATATAGGGGCCTGGTAGCTTTGATTTATATGTGGACTTAATGGTTGTCATATGTCTAATATTTATATGGTTTTATGTTGGTTATAAGCATGGTTAAATGATTGGTTTATGTCATGGTTATTTCATATATTGTCTTGTAATTGATAAATGGATGGATGCAAAACCTAAGTAATGATGTAGTAATTCAATGGAGAAGGAGGTGATCCTTCTGGTTATGTTTCATAAGTTGTTTCAGTTGTTTATGCTTCGTCTTGTATCCTAGATTTGTAGGTTGCATTGATGCCAAGTGTTTGATAGAATGTCAGTCCCGGTTGGGGATGCTTAGGCCTAGTCTCGAGGGTGATTTTTGATTGATTAGCATTGTTATCATGTTTTTAATGAATTTTGGAAGTCACAACAAGTTCTGGGCAGAGGCGAAAATTCTGGGCTAGAAAAGTGGCTTAAATCCCGGGGTCGCTGGCACAAAACTAGCAATTTTGGTCTACAATTGTTGGCAGGGAGGCTTGTGAGAGCGACTTTGGGTTTCTGGTCGCTCCTTTGCCCATAACATGTGAGCGACTATGGCTTAAGAGCTGCAGAATAGCAGTGGGACCCAGTAACAGGGTGCCTGAGTGGATGACTTGTTTCCTGAGGGTTCTGTTGATGATGTTGGATGACTGTATGTGATGTTTTGTTGATTCCACTTCCTTATGGTGACATAAGAGGTTGAATCTGATCATAGTAGCATTTCTCCTCATGTTTACCCTGGTTGGCATGGTTACTTTGGGTAGACCTGGGAGGGGGTGTTACATCAAGGGCAAATTGACACTTCATACGAGGCTTCCTTTCCAAATTTGGGGCTTTTTAATAGAGTTACCTCTCTAGTTAGGAGTGGGTATTAGACGATCCTATTAGGTGTTCCCAACCCCTAAGGGGAAAGACATGTCCTTGTTACATCCTTCAATCGATGGGTGTCATGTGAATAATGATGGAATGAAAGGGGAATAAAGGGGTCTTAGGGTGAAATGCCATGGTCAAAAGGGTAGCTATAATGAGGAAATCCACATTTTGGGCATACATATGTGAGGAGAGAGCAATCATGGATGCATGAGTTACCTTGGCCTTTGTTTTTCCGCCCCTCTTATTTCCTTTTTCCCTTTCTTGATTTTTCTTTGTATTACTGCTCGAATATCTAGGAAATGAGAGCATGCTTTAAATGATGTGTAGTAGTGGTTACCCCCTTAAAGGTGGGGCAATTCATCGCTCGCTAGGGATTAGGGCATGTAAGGGTTCCTTTTTAATGATGTGATAAGATGACATTGGTCTAACGAATTGGTTGATGGCCATAATGATAAGGGGTAGAGCTCATGCTTGGCTTTTGCCCATGTGCTAATATTAATGTTTCGTCCATCTTTTGCATTTTATGATTTTCTTTCTTTTGTTTCTTGCTTGTGGCCTTAATATGCTTTTTATTTTTCTTTTCACTGCATCAACCTCTTGGGGCAAAGTTTCCAGGCTCGACCCATATATGTGGACAAGGGGAGGGGGTGTGCTATGACCCAGTGGACCCATGGTCAGGTGGACCTAGAGATGCGAGATGGAGTATAGGGCTAGTAATGTAAGGAGGGAAGTGATAAATATGGAATGGGAAAATGGGACCACACTATCTCAATCAAGTTTTCCCAAGTAGCGCCCTTCCTAAAGCCATAGGCCATTACGGGAGGTCCCACTGGACTAGGATTGAATATTAACTCCCCATTTAAGGTGATGGAACAATACCGTAGTCAAATCATTCCGTCTTCCATGTCACCCAATAATTCATGCCAAATGCCCAAATGAAAAACAAGCATAAGCACCTAATTGCGCAATGAATAACATACCTTTGGATCGGATTGCCCACCTTCTAATTGTTGAGATCAGTAGCTTGGGAGGTACCCCAAGCCTTGGGGTTCGGGGTTTTTGTGGGAGGAGCACCACAAGTGGCTTTGTGGGCTTAGAACCCAAGGTGTGGGCTTTGCACCCAAGCTTGTGGGTGTAATCACTTCCACAAGGAGTTTGATTGATTTGACACTTGGAGGATGTAGGCGACCCTTAGAGGAGCAAGGGGACACCTTAAACACCAAGAGATGTCAAGTAGAAATGAAGTTATGAATTTATTTGTATGATTGGTGGGTTTGCTCTACAATAGGAGAGGTCGGCTAGGGTAAAGAGTTTCCCTCAAGACAATGCATTGGAACCACATGAGAAACATAGAAATATAAGTGAAGTTGCCAGGGACAAGTTGCTAGACTAGAATAGATTGCGAGATGACTTCATTAAGGAAGAGTTGCGAGATGGGGATCTTCATCTAACAAGAAGGCTTCAGTTGATGACGTGGCACTTGCAACAAGAATGAAGGGCAAGCAAAAGAATGACTTAAGTAAGATCAAGTGTTTCAACTATGGCGAGATGGGTCATTTTTCGATGAAGTGTCCGATGAAGAAGAAGAAAGGAGATGACGAGAAGAAGAAAGGGAAGTAGGTCGCAGGTGTCGCCACTTTTGTCGAAATAGATGATCTCTCCAGGAGTTTGGAGAAGGAAGACTTTGCTTTGATCTCTTATTTCTTGCAAGGTACTTGTTACTGACTACTTGTGGGTAGTATGCATATGAGAAATTTTTCCTCCTAGATGGTCCTCAACCGACAGGCAACAACCCCTTTCAACCACCAGATAGCTCGATGTGCCATTATCTCCACCACCTGAGACAACCATGTGGTCCCTCGCTCATCTGTTATGATGGTATGCTTGAAGGTGAGCCTTCCAACCTCAAAGGTATGGATTTTCATTGTTATAGTTGAGTAATTTTCCTTACTTTTCATGGACACTTTTGGGAATGGATTGGTGGGGGGGATTCGACGGAAAGAGTGGGCTAGGTCTGTGCTCTTGTCTCCTCTGCTTGATTTGGTAGTTGCCCTTGTATTCTAGTCCCGTGGGATCTCCTTTACTAGCCATTAGCTTTAGGGTTGGCACTACATGGGAAATTCTGATTTTGGTTGCATGATCCCGCTTCTCGGCACCATATACATCACTCTCTTCTGCTCATTCTAACCCCATTCATCATTTTTCCCATCTGAGTCCACATGGGTCCAATGGGTCCACATAGGGTTAACCTCCTCCCCCTCCCATCGTCCACAGCTTGCATCAGGCCTGGAACGATGCCCCAGAGGTTGATGCAACTAAAAAGAAATGAAAAAGCATAATTTGGCCACTCTTAACAGGAAATGTTCCAAAAAATGCAAAAGATGGATGGGACATACAAATTTAGCACGTGGGCAAAAGCTAACATGTTTTCTACCCCTTATTTATGGCCATCATCTTGGTTCTTATGGGCCCTAAATGAGCCCCCTCCACATTAAGGAACCCATGATTTCCCTACCCCTGGTGGGCAATGAAATGCCCCACCTTAAAAGGGGGTATCTATTGCTATATTTTATATGTCATGCTTCTCTCATCCCCTGGGGCCCCAAGTAGTTATGAAGAAAAATCAATCAAAGGCCCACGACATATGAATGGTTGAAAAACAAATGCCGGGGTAACTCATGTACCACAATTTGCTCCCTCCAACACTCATATACCTAGGCGTGGGCCTCCCTCATCGTAGCTACCCTTGTACCATGACATGTGGCATGGAGCATTCCCCTGATCCCCACTCTGTTCCATCACTATGTCACATACCAGCTACCAATTGATGGATGTACCACAGACATGTCACCCCCTTTAAAGGTTGGAACCACCTAATAAGGTACTTGGTTAACCCCCTTATTGAGCTTGGAGATACTTGTACATGCCAAAGCCCACTATTTAAGGGAATGCCACTATGTAAGTTCTTTTACTTGATTATTCTAATGATTTGTTGTATTGGAAAGCTAGGGGACACATTGGACCTTATGCAAGGTTGTAGGTGGGTTTCCATTTAAGGTTTGGTCTCCCTATACGAGGTCCAAGCCCTCCAAAGGGCCACATTGGCACTTGTAGGATGAGCGTAGACAGCCACGGGCCTCCACCATAGCAGACAACATTTCATGGATCCCTAACACCATTTAATGATTGCTTCTGTTCCACCTTTTGGATGAGGATGATGCACCTGGTTCACCATGCCCAACCGACTCCACACTTGTTCCATACACTTGGCAGATGTTCTAAGGTCCAAATGAGGATGTGTCTCACTGCAAGAGACAAAGGGAGGGCTTATGTCATCATTCTGGCCCTTACAAATGGTTTACAAGCATTATCGATCCACTTGGAGACCCATGAGGATGTCCTTGTGCCCCCACACCCACTTGGGAGCACCACAGTGACTTGCTTGGAAATCAAGGGGCAAATCCCTTGTCCACTATGTTTGGAGTCCATTCTCTCACCATGGCACACTTTAGACTTTATTAGGTCTTCTCAATGGCCCAACGACTCATTATGTTGATAATTCTGCCCTCTTGAGAGACTTATTTTTATGTTATTGAGCTATTTTGGTGGGCTTATCACCAAGGGATGTTATTATTGCACATTATTTTATTCTTTGGGGCTTAATTAGGCCAAATAGGCAAATCAAACTCATTAGAGATGGTATAAATTGATGAGAGGTGATTCATTTCTCTCATCATCAGTTGGATTGGATTAGTATCTCTTGAGAGATTTTTACACTATTTGCTGGATGAACTTTTTGTAGCTTTCTTGATGCACTTTGATGTATGGATTTTCACTATTGTCTTTGGAGCTTCTTTCTAATGCAAAGTTGACAAATGGATATGCTCTCTCTCTCATGTAGGTCTAAGTTTTCATGCTATTCTTGTTATCTTACTTGTCAAATGCGTGTATTTTGTTATCATTGTTTTTGTACGGGTTAATGTAATGCGAAATTCTTTTGGGACCTTGAATAAGTGATTGAAAGCATGCGTTGGTCTTTGAGGGATTGGGTGAATGTTCCTAGAGGTTGAAAACCAGGAAACTGTCTCCTTCGCAAATTTGAAGTATAAATCCCTATTGACCTAGTTGCTGCCCTTGGAGAGGCCAACAAAGATCAATTAGGGCTCCTTACTTACAAAAAATCTCGATCGATGTGTATCTTGACTCCATTAAGCCCAAGCAATAAGGCACTGATCCTCGTATCCCTTTGGTGGTCAAATTTACCTCTCCTTTCTTCACTTTTCCAAATCCTAGGCCTAACTCTAGAGGGTCATTTAGGGCATCAAGTGAAATTCATTCTAGCCATTCAAAACCCTTGAGATTTGGTTCACTACTGTGCTAAGGTCTGCTCTAGAGGTCCTCCAAGTTTTAAGCAATTCCGACAGTGGAATCTCGAGATATAGCAAGCCCTAGTAGTAAGACCATTTCTTTCCTTAGGTTGATTTTGGGTTAGTGTCCTCACTTGGGTCATTGCATTTGTATTTCAAAGAAAATTAGTCCTTTAATCCTATTCTCCTCCCTAGTCAGGTCAAGTAATTGGTGATCAACTTCATGCCCTTCACCTATCTTGGGTCCACTTGGGTTTTTTGTGGTCCCATAACTTTATAACTCAAATTTCACAAGGATTACATGGAGGCCATTCCTTCACAAGGATCCTTAGGCCTAGGAGACTTATTATCAAGAGATATCCTCCAAACCTAGGCTCGAGTGTCCTCTTAGCCCTTCCTAGCGAGCCGATCACCTTCCTTGTTGGTTTGGTCACTAGTGGTGGGAAGCTCAACCAACTCCTCATCCTGCCTTCGCGACTCTGTCTACTGAGAGCTCACGGGGTCTCCTGCACCTGAAGATGTGTTGGTACTAGTAACTGTACTAGATCCCTGTGACTGTCCTATCGATGGTTCCACTGGTTGCTCTTGCTGCTGGACCAATGGAGTTTCTGCTGGCTCACTCTATCTGCTATCATCTTGCGATATCTCTTGAAGGATTTTTTTCCTATGCATATTTTTATTTCTTTCTATAGAAGTTGTCATGGCCCTCCAAAACAAGAATGACCCAGCTTGGGTTCATTGCCATTTAAATGAACAAGGGATAAAAATCTACAACTATTGTGAGAATAAGGTTAAGGGTGACCCCATCCCTAGAATTAAAGAACACCTCGCACATTGGAGAGGGCAAGTAAAACCTTGTGACGATGTTTTTGACTATCTTAAAGCAGAGATGCTAAGTCTAATTGAAGTCTACAACAAAGAAAAGGGGAAAAACATGAGAATTAAAAAATATACAGACAAAAGTCAAAAGGATGATGCTGTTTTTAGTAACCTTGATTTTGAAGAATATATGCCTAGTTTTGAAGATTTCTCTAGTTTCCCTACTAAAGTTGGAGAGGGTACATCTGGCCCTAGCTCAAGTGCTTTGAATTTGAAGAGGACAACAACCCATAAAGGGATTGACTCTTTCTTTGTACCCCATACCACCCCTAGTCTCAACCCACCCTTGATGTTAATTGGAGAAAGATAGAGCAGGAGTTTGCATATGAATGCATTGCTAAATGGTGGTATGATACAGACATAGCTTTTAATGCAGTTGATTTTGCATATTATCAACCCATGATTAATGTTATAGCTTCACCTGGAGCAGGCTTCAAAGGCCCTAATTTTCAAGATATCAGGGGGCCACTTTTACAAAATGAGGTCCAAAGAATACAAGAGCGCCTTATAGAGTTCAAACAATCATGGACCAAAACATGATGCACAATTATGTCTGATGGATGGATTGGTGGTAGATCTCTTACCATATTAAATTTCTTAGTTACTTGTCCAAAAGGTACTATGTTTCTCAAATCTATTGATGCATATGATCATGTGAAGAATGCACAATTACTATTTCGTCTTTTGGATGAAGTAGTTATGGAAGTAGGGGATGAAAATATTGTACAAGTGATCACAGATAATTCCTCTAACTATGTTGCAACTGGACATATGTTGGGGGAAAAACACCCCACCATTTGGTGGTCTCCATGTGCAGCCTGTTGACCACTGGAGTATACCCAAAGATTTTTTGAAGACTCCATGCCCAAGGATGTATTAGAGACTTCATGTACCATCAAAGGTCATCCTATCACTAGAGTTTTTCAACTCTACTTTTTCTTCTCATCTTCTTTTGTTGTACTCAGATTCCACAAACCTTGCGGGGATGATGTAAAGTGATGCTAGCATGATGAAGTTGAGTCATGTAACATGCTTAGGTAACTTGGGACCTTGTCATCAAGTGAGTTTACTTTGGGAGGTTTTTTTCACTTGATTAATTATTATATCCTTACGGAGCTTAATAATTAATTGTGTTTTTTCCTCAGCATAACCCCAAAGTCGGAGTATAGCTTGAAGGTGAGGCTTTGGGTGAGTCCTAGTGTCTAGAGTCATTGTACATTACCATACTAGATCACTCATAAAATTTTGTAGAATTTGATTAGGTTTAGGGGTCATTTTTAAATTTTTTAAAATTTCCCGCTAGGCAGAAATTTGAATAAAATTTGAATGTAAAATGTAATAAGTGATGTCTAGAGAAGTTGTATGGGGTATGTGTACTCAAAATTACACTTCTTATCCATAAATTTCTACTATGACACAATTTGAAAGGTAAAAAATAAGTTCTAGACCCTCAAAACCCACTTTTCCTAAGTTTTGTGGAAAATGTGGCAATAAATTAGCCTGACAATTAAATAAATGGAGAAAAAGAAATATCCACACATGCGCAAATGATGTGGAAATTCATCTAAAGGTCAAAGTTGAGTTACCAAGTGATGTGGACTCCACATAAGCCACAAATCAAACAAATCAATTTTTTGTGGAGAAGACAACAAGTTCTAGTGACAAGATCCACTATTTGAGGAAGTTAACTCGAGCATCAAGGAGATATCATGAGTTGACTTGAGATTGGATTAGAGTTCACTTAAGTGAGGTGGAGAGTGGTCTCCTACCACTCCACTTTGTTGAAAGAAGTGTAACTAGGTTCGATCTTCATAAATATAAGTTTGACTTTTGTATTTATTCAAGAAAAGAGATTACTTTTATGATATTTGTCAATGAGTTTCTTGCTCATTGAATTAGGTCAAGCACATGTTTAAAGTGCTTCTAGGAAGTCAAGAGTCAATGTATTTATGTAAGACCCTTTGAGGGCATGTTACACTATGTATAAAATAGTATAAAGGTCAAAGGAATACCTCCAAGCAAGTCCAATCCTCTCCACGTAGCGACGTCATCCAAATGAAGCAAAACGAAGAAAATATTGAAGATATTGTCAAGTTGGCCTGAAGACAAAATGTCGGCCTAGAGGAGGGACAATCCTCTATATATAGAGGTTGTCCACTCCCTCATAAAGCATATACACAAGCTCTGAAATCAACGAAGGTGGAAGTCGAAAAAGTGAAGGGAAAAGGCAAATCTAAGGGTCTCCAAGACAAGCAAAGAAAGGATGAAGAAAATCGAAGTGTAGGGGACTGTTTCTAGGGCTAGAAACAATCACACGTGCGAGGAGGAGGATGACATATTGTGGATATAATAGCAGTAACCTTTCAGTGCAAGATTCGTTGGTGTTTGGGCTAGATATGAGGTCTACAAGGCCTCCCAAGTCAAGCGAAGAAGCCTCTCTCTCTAGCGAAGGTGAAAGGAGCCTAATTCACTAAGGGTACCCTCCACACGTGAGAAAACTAGGGCAACGAAACAACAGTATAGTGATATACCCATATCTCAAGAAGGATCTCATTTGAAGAAGTCTACTTAAGCAAAGGATAGAAGAGGAACATCTCATCTAGAAGGCTCACTCAAGGAAGGTCTATCTTTAGACAAGAAACAAAGAAGGAGGACAAAGTGCTAGGGAGCAAAGTGCCGCAAGGAGGAAGTCTATGTGCCGGCGAACAAAGTGCAGAAAAGAGGAGAGGACTTGACTTGTGCTTGGAGGACATCCTAATCAAGGTCTAGGGTTTGGCAATGATCAATAAGAAGCTTCAAAAGAAAAACAAACCTAAAGGGTTTCCTCTCTAAGAGAGAGAGAGATTTTGGTCTTGTCAGAGAGCCCATTTGTGTTCTTGTCTTTATGTTTTTGGTAGCAGTTTGATGAAACATACACACTAATAATAAGAAGAAGATCAAGTTAAGATAATTGTAAAAGTGCTTCACAATTTGTTATCAAGTAGTGAAGAATCCAAACAAACACCAGTGCCCTTAATTCTTCAACGCACTTCACTCTCCCACATGTTCTCTCATATAATTCAAGCTCCCTCATCAAGGATTGTGTGGGCCTCTCTAGAAGAAATCAAATGGCCACTTGGGAAATTCGAATTTGCATGTAGAGGCATTGTGATTGTCACCATTTGCCTTGGGATTTTCTTCCAAACTTCTATACATTAAAGCCATGGGCTCTTACTATGTATCTATCGTTTATGAGTTATTGTGCTTGGGAAAGCTCTGCGCAAAAAGACTTTGGGGTTCATTCATGAGTTGTTGTTCTATTGGAGTATGATGATTGACTCACTATTGGTATAATTTCCTTTGCTCATGGATTTAATTTATTTCCATATGCTTTTATAGATTTGTTAATGTAAAGCTATCTTGCATTAGCAATTGATTTAGGAGTATGCTCTAGGTGTGAAAATCTCTAGTTATTTTCCAATAAATTTCTACAGTTTTTTTGTCATTGCTTATTTGCTAAACTATATGGGACTAATGTTTGATTGAAGTTTTGTAAAAGAAAATCTTGTTCGATCAAATATCAAGCGTGAGGGGAAGTCTTTGGAGAGACGAACCCACTATTTACACTTTCTCCAAGGAGCTTTCATTGGTTCTTTGAATTCCATAGTTTATCTTACGAAGTGATTTTCTTGTAGGGATTTTTTTTGACATAGCTTGTATACACGCAAATGCTTCATAATTTAAATCTCTTTAAAAAATTGTGCTTTCATTGATATATTTAACTATTTAAGAGCATTTCCCAAACTAGGCAAGTGATGGGGTTCAGTCCCATTACTTGATTTGGTTTTGTATATTATTTTGTATTATACTTACATGCTCTTTTACACTAATTTTGTCTTAGTTTAACAACCCATAGTTGGAGTTTTGACATAAGTGCTTTGATGAAAGACTATTGAACTCTAACTAGTTTTCTTGTAGGACCTCTCAAGCATCGAAGATTTATTTCAAGGAGGCCATGGACATTAGAAAGAGCCGCAAATAAGGATAGGCCATAGGCCTTTGTGGAGATTATAATTTTCGGATTTTCGCAAGTCTTTGTTGGCCCTTGAAATTGCTATTGTTGGAGGGATATTATAGCTATTTCTAGCTCCAAATCTTGTACTATTTCCCTTCATCTTTTGGGCAGCCCTCTAAGAGACTTTAACACTTCATTGTAATCAATGTTTTAAAACTCTGACTCAGACTTGGTATCGACTCGACCGACTCGATTTCAATGACTCGGTCGTTGTAAAAAATACATTAAATATATATATTTTTTATAAAAAAACATAATTTTAAAGATTTTCATTCATGTTTCCAAACATATATCATTAGAATATAGAGAGAAGGCAACATTGATTAAAGTAGGCTCATGGCACCCAGTGCATTGTCCAATACATACATGATGATGATATAGAGATCAAAACAAAAATACATAACTAAGGACGCTAGAAATGGCCTCTACAACAAAGTAAATTGTGACCAGTACTACTAGTTACTGCTAGAGGAGCGAACATCATCTGGCTCAACCTCTGGATGAAAGTCAGACAGGGAAGCCCGTGGCTCCTTCTCATCATCATTTCCAACTGCAACTGTAGAAGTGGTAGCACTAGCAGGTTGTGTAGCTGGTGGCTGCTGAGATAGACGAGATATGCGCTTCTGTCGTAGCTAAGCAGAGGAAGCGCCTGCAACTGGAGGACTTGGGGCTAGTCCTAAGGCTGGTACAAGTGGATCTGCATTCAGCTGAACTTTATGTTCGAGTGATGCCTCCACCTGTAAATCCAAATCAAGATCCTCATTAGAATCAAACTCTACTGGATGATTCTCCAATACCCAATCTGATGTTGGACCAATGTCTTCCAACACAATGGGATTTGAATCAGGTCTTTTGTTCAGCAATTGGTTGCGTTTGAGCTGGAGGTTGTATTGGACATAGATTAGATCATTTAACCGTTTTTGATTCAAACTGTTTCTCTTCTTCGTGTGAATCCTCTCAAAGACAGACCAATTGCGCTCACACCCAGTAGCACTGCAAGTTTGACCCAAAATATGAATTGTAAACTTTTGCAATTGAGGACAATGGCTACCAAAATCCTCCCACCATTGTGCTGCAAAAACATAGGAGTGTAATGAGTTAGTTCAACAAAATTACAAATTATATTCAACTTTCAAATTATAAACAATTTAACAAAATAAGTATTAAGAATTTGAAAATTGAAATTTTTGTTTACTTTGGCTCATCTGCTTCCCTTGCAATCTTTGCTAGGTTCTTCCCAAAGGTACTTGTGGCTTTGTTGAAGGTTGTGACTTGTCAGTGTATCTCCAGCTGACCACACTCCAATGGGATCATGCGATCAATGCAGTCAATTAATTCATCTTTAACCTCCCCCCTCAAATTTCCTGCCGCCAGAGCTTTATAATGATACCGTGGGTTCAAAAAATACCCAGCTGCATGTATAGGGCGATGGAGTTGATTGTTCCATCTTTCATCAATGATTGCCCAAATACTTAGCCACTTTATCCTTATATGCCCTCTTTATTTGCTCCTTTGCTTGATCCATAGCCTCATAAATGAAGCCCATAGCCAATCTTTCCCCATCCACCAACCGCAACACCTTAACTAGTGGCTCAACAACCTTCAAAATTTCTGTTGCCTTTCTCCTAAATATTTTTTCATTAACTTTCTTTTTCATTTCTTTGCCATCCTGTTTGTGAGACCACTGGCTTTGATTCCATTCATCAATGGAAAATATCTTTTGCAAGTTTCTATGTTGTGAAAACATAGATTGCAATGTCAAAAAATGAGTAGCAAATCTAGCGATGGCAGGCCTAATAATATCCCTGCCCCCTGTGTGTCTCCTCATAAGGCTCAAAATCCATGAATGATTGTAGATAAATTTTATTATGCTTTTGGTACGATCTATAGTGTTTTTTACCCAATCTAATTTTCTAATATCCTCAAGCATGAGGTCTATGCAATGTGCAGCACATGGGGTCCAAAATATGGTTTTGTGTTTTTCCTCTAACAATTTACCAGCAAGAACATAGTTAGAGGCATTATTTGTGATGAGTTGAACAACATTAGTCACCCCCACCTCCTCAACAACCTCATCTAATAGCTGAAACAACTATTGTCCATCTTTTACCTTATCAGATGTATCAACTGATTTTAGAAACATGGTTCCCTGTGGGCAGAAGATAAGAAAGTTTATGGTGGTATGTTTCCTTTGGTCAGTCCATCCATCTAACATGATGGTACATTCTATTCTTGCTAATGAGTCCTTGAAATCTTTCAAATACTCATTAATGGAGGCAATTTATTTTTGCGAATGATACCCCCTTATCTCATGCATAGTAGGGCCTTTGAAGCCTTTTCCGGCAGCATGTATGGCATCAAACATAGGCTCATAATATGGTGAATGGGAAGCATTGAAGGGGATATCAGTATCATACTACCATCTACATATGTAATCATAAGCGGTCTCCCTCAATTCTTTCTTCCAATGGTCATCTAAAGTGGGTTGCAAAGTTCTACTAGCTTGAGGACCATGTGCATCTGATGGAGAGGAGGGTGTGATAGTGAAATAACTTTTGATATTCATATCACTCTTCTTTTTCATTTTACCCTTACCCTTTTCTTGAATAGACTCCAAAGAGGGAGGACCATATCAGAAGGGGTTGGAAGCATCAATACAAGGGATAGAATAAGAACCCTCAAAATCAAAATGGGGGTTGCTAGCCATCATTTGTCGTATACTCTTCCTCCTAATTTCAGCCTCTAATTCTTTTTGCCTAGCCTTCTCTTCTTTAAACTTCTCAAAATTATTTAACAAATCCTTCTTAATCTCCCCAATTTCTAGTGATTCACATGGAGTAATTTGGCCTCTAATCCCTGCCAAGTGTTGTTTCAGCCTCTTAATTCCCCCATGACTTTCCTTAATTTTTCGATGGCAAAATTTTCAATGCATTTCACTATCAACCATTTCAACATATACCCAAGCAACATCTTTCACTCTAGGTGCCATTTTTTCACTCGGAAATCAAAGGAAAAAATCTGAAAATGAAAACAAAAAAATAGCATTGCTTCAATGTTAATTTCTTTCACAAAAAACACTCTTTTCAATTTCCAGATTTGCACAAAAAATAGATAAGCAAAAATAGATTTTTAGAACTGAAAAAATACCTCTAGGCACAAACTGCCTCCTCAAAGTTGCTCCAGCAAACCAACTCTTCAATGTTGCTCCGTTGGCTGCCCAAGAAGCTCTCCACTCTTGCTACAATGCTTGCCCAAGACTCCTCACTGTTGCTCCAAATACAAACTCCACAACTCCTCCCAAACTTTCGCTCAAATTCTCACTCAAATGCAATGAGATGGTTGTGAGGAAATGAGAGGGGTTGGGTGGGTTTTATAGGGTTTAGGAGTGGGGAATGGACCCCAAAGAACCCAAAGGCACATTACAGTGGGCTTTGGGGTCCCCAAAAATCAATTTAAAAAAAATGCTGTTGAAATGAGTTGATTGGCCACTCTTATCGAGCTGGTTGGGTTGTTACTGAGTTGACCGAGTCAGTAGCCAACTTCGCCGGCTCGGTAACAACCCGGTCGGTTGGTTGGTCTGGTTCACTAGCCGTTTCGACTCGACCACCATTTGACTCGGCTGTTTAAAAGTCGATTCGGCCGGGTCTTAAAATAGAGATTGTAATATCATAGTAAAAGGTATTTTTTTTGTGGGAGCTTGGGTTTTACGCAAAGCATCATTTCTCCTCTTTTAGAAGGAGGATGTTGTGTGGGTGGATTAATTTTGCATCTTTTCTAACTTTTCGTTTTAGCTCATGATTGTTTTAAAATTAACGCAACCTCACCATCACATTTCAATTTCCAAGTTAAATTTTGCTACATGTTTCACTTGATGCTTTGCATTTCATTCTCGCTTTGAAGTACAAGTTGATATTTTGTTTTAGAGCAACTCATTTTTTACATGCAAGTATTTGGAGTTATGTGGCAAGTTTAATTTAGTTGCTTATCAATTTGTTTTCTTTGGGATATAATTGCCTTACTATAGACTCATTTGTTGTTTTGTTCACTCATTTTTCAAGCATGCTTTTCAAGCAAACATTTCATTTTTTTAGCTTCATCTCATTTTCAATTGCTATAAGTTTATGGTTTGTGGCATTTATTTGGAGCAATTTACAATTCCATTTATTTATGAAACTTATGTTTATATGTTTTGTACAAGTTTGAGAGAAATTTTTCAAGCTGTATTATCCTGAGCACTTTCATTTACTTGAGACAATTTCCTTTTGCAAAGCATCAATACACTTACTTGCATCACTTTAATTCACCTTCAAGCTAATTTCCTTTTCCAATTGAAGTTACATTTGCAATTTACTTTGAGCATTATCTCATTTCCATTATTTTGAAGCATTGCAAATATCTCTTGGGAAAACTTACTTGCATTACATTTAGGATTTTTTATCATAGTTTGCATTTTAACTCAATTAACTTCCAAGCATAAGCTTGGTTGATAGACATCATAGGGAAAAGACTTTCTTGGAAAATTCTTCCAATTGGTACGAAGTAAGGTAAAGAGTGTGTGACCCTACAGTTATGAAGGTGGCTTGTCCCCTTGTAGGAACGAAGGCACACGCTGACTTGTAAGACTGAGGGGAAGGGTATCGTTAACGACACCATCGTGTCTTCAACCCCTCTTTCTTACAGTCGCCCTAAGTTTTTCTCTTGGGCAAGAGTTCAAGAGGAAGATCTCTCACATAGAGTAGGCATTTAGTTTTAAATAACCAAGATTATTCCATCTAACCTTAGTGCATTTTATATTAATTCACTTTATTTTTCAAGCTATTTTACTTGCAATTTGTTTATCTGCTTGTCATGATGAAAATGTCTTGAATTGATTATCTTGTAATATCTCATTAGGCAAGTACCATATCTTTCTTTTTGCAAGTGAAGTTTTAGCTTGTTTCATTTGCAAGTTATTTTGTATTGCCTCTTTACATGCTTTAGAATTGTGAATGGTTATATTTTGAAAGCATTTTTTGAGAGCAATTTTAAATCTTACAGGTGATATCATCTTTTTTCTAACATCTATTTGATTGACACGATTACTTGTGTTCACTTTGAAACATTTCATTTCTAGAGAAAACATTATTTATTTTGAAGCAATATTGAAAGCACTGGTTTTATATGCTCATCTTTTATTTATGTGTTGATGGTTATTGAAGTACGTTTCATTTACTGTTGCTCATTATATTTGCTCATAATCTCAAGTAATCCAAATTAACCTTGACGTCTCCTAGAAACTTCACATCACCTTTTAACTTAACTTTCCATATAGGGACCACCCCCCTTAGCTTGCCTATGAGAGAGCTTAAACATAGAGGGAGTTCTTCTTGTACTTGGAAAATCGACTAACTTTTTGGTTTTGACCAATGTTACTTGGGAGCGGGAGCGGGAGCGGAAGCGGGAGCGGGAGCGACCATTTTCAGAAGCTCCCGGTTTGGGAGCGAATCTGGGAGCGATTTTTTAAAAATATATATATT
>APFE030727452.1:0-11183 GCA_000404065.3 Pinus taeda | reverse complement strand
TTGGATTATTTTTAATCTCAAATTCAGGATAGAAATAAAAATATACATTAATATGAACCAATTAAACTTGATTTATGCAAAAGAACTGCACCTTCTCATGAGAACCACACATCACAAGAATGACCCACAATTATTTTATTTTATAAGATCCGTATCTTCTAAATATATGAAACATAAGAGAGACATCGCTTTCATGGGCAGTCCATTCAAAGGCACTAATTAAATTCCAGGTGACAATAACATCCTACAATGCAATTTAATATTCCAATGCTAGGTTTGGGATGGGGTACATGAGGCCATGCAAGGCCATGGGGAACTCCCTGTGTGTCTCCTTATACACTAAGGTGTGCACACCTTTTTTTTCACATGACCCCATAGAAGGAAGGATGTGCCTTCTAGGGGTAGGGTGTACAAACTTTTTGTTGTGCCTTCTTTAGGGCAGGGTGTGCACAATTTTTTTTTGCCTTCTGGGAGGTAAGGTGTACACATTTATTTTTTCTTTACATGACTTTTAGAAGGAAGGATGTGCCTTTTGGAGGGCAGGGTACTCCTCTATACTCCTCTGCATAGAGCAGAGGAAGTTGGAAAAACCACACAATTGTGTCAGGGTTTGTTGTGAAAGGAGAAGTTGGAAAAACCACACAATTGTGTCAGGGTTTGTTGTGGAAGGATTTCTTGTGAAGTAAGAAAGTTTAAGTCAATACCACACTCATCTAAAAACATAAACAAATACATAAAAGGTAACCACATGGGGGAGGGGAAAGCACATGATTCATACTTAAGGACCATCTAAAAAAAGCAACCCAACCCCTTTCCTCTCCTCCTTTGATTCCTTGAACAATACCCACACGCATACCTAATATTCTCTATTCAAACTCCGAAAGTTGAACTTTATATTAATGAAAAAATAAATTCCAAATCAAGTTATATAGCCACGTCATCACATTGTTTCGTGCACAAATTTATCTTTAATTAGAAATTAAATATTGTTTTTAACAAGGTACCCTTTTCATTTATTATTTTTGAAAAGATTTATAAATAATCTTGATAATAAACTAATTAACTATAAAGTTTTTTAACCCGAATCAATTAATTAATTAATTTTTTGAATTAGTTATAGAATCAAAATTCAGATTTTACATTAATAACTTTAGTATCTTATATCCATTTTTTAACATAGTCTAATTTTTAAAATTTATTTATCTAATTTAAAACATTTAATAGTTAACTAAATATTTTTCCATTTTCTTTAATAAGAAAATTTAATAATTTTTCTTAATAGTCAAACTTATTAACAACTTGTGTTCATAAACAACTTACTTGGCCTCGATAGTATTTCAATCACAATACACACTTTTGAGGAGAAAAAACAAATTGACAATTTGAATTCTATTGAAAATATACACACCTAAAGATTTATAAATTGAAAATATACACACCCAAAGATTTATAAATTGAAAATTCTTAATTAATAGTTATGTATTTTCCAAATTTAGGGTTTGTGATCTATATTGAACAATTAAAAAAAAACTAAGAATTTTTTTTTGGAAATAATCAAGGAAAAGTTTTAATTTTGATGAGCATTTATTTTTAATTTATTTTTTTAAGTTTGTTAGGATTACATCTCCATCATATCCAATATTAAACGAGTGACTTCACAAACTTCACATCAAGGAGTGATAAACAAAGCATCCCATCACCATCTATCCAAAACCCATAACATCATTTAAATATATAAGATTAAGTATTATACTTTTCTAAACGTTTTAATATATATTACAAATATTATTTAATACGATAAAAAATATTAAAAATTATTGTTTTTAATAATGATAAATAAGAAGGTATATATATTATATTATATATATATGTTTTAATTATGAATTTATCATAGTTTTTATGACATTTGATTTTATTATAGATTTTAGTTATTAGTAGTTTATCTACAAAAAAAAAAGTGGATGCATAAAATCAATAGTTTATAAGTTATATTGAAATGTAAAAAATATTTGAATGTAGAATTTCATAGTTGTTCATATTGTAGATAGACTTCCAGAGTTGCACTCTCTGAGTAGGTTGAAACTTTTTGAGACACTCTTTCTATCCTCATCTTTTGCTGGAAAATTTGATGTTTCAACCTATTTACAAAGTTTAATTGCAAAAGTCTATCTACAACATAAAAAATATTTATAAAATATTTATTTACTCCTAAATTATTTCTTTCTTTCTATATAGAATGAATATTCTTTAGTTTGACAACTGATTATACTAATCTATTTCCATAATAATAAAAAATGATATTTGAATATTCATTTAAAATAAATTTTAAAACATATTTTATTTACTATTTAATATTTTGAAATATGTTTTTTATACTAATTTTTTCAAGAAATTCATATTATTCATATTGAATTTTTGAAACAAAATAATTTCCTTAATACCTTAATGTAACAGTACAATTATAATTTATTATTTATTTTTATTTTCATTCCCCTACTTAAATGTAGCATCTATACTCATATTTTATTTTTCCAATATTTATATATAAAGAAAGTTCGTTTAAGTTGTTACTCATTGTTTCTCATTACAATAAATAACAACATTAATATTCTAAATAATTATAATTATTAATGAAAATTCAATTCATTCTATTACAAACAATTTAAAATAACAATTTTATTATCTATTTACAATTTCAAAATATTTTATTAAAATAAATAGGTAATTTCAGTTTGCTTTCATTATTTTTCTTTCTTAAATTGTTACGATTCATTAAATTGTATATTAGCATTATATATAAATGGATTGAGTATTTTGAAAAACTCTTATAATATTTGAGCTATGTAAATTTAATTTTAATTGTCATAAAAATATTGTATTAAATCAAAATTTGTACCTAGATTGTGGTTTATACAATAGGTGAATACAATGAAAATGAAAATAGTTTGAGGCTAGCTATACACTTAACCAGGACTATCTTTATTCTCAATATCTATCAGTAGTTTTACTATCCTAAAAAGGACACAAGGTCTTTGGAGGTGTAGATTCTCTAAAAGAAGTTACACTACATAGGAGACCCATTGTTAAGAGATAGTTGGCAATGAAGGAATAACATTTTTCATGAGAACTTTTTATTCTCAATATCTATTAGTAGTTTTACTATTCTAAAGGACACAAGGTCTTTGGAGGTGTAGATTCTCTAAAAGAAGTTACACTACATAGGAGACCTATTGTTAAGAGATAGTTGGCAAGGAAGGAATAACATTTTTCATGAGAACTCCTGCTTCCAAGTTTACACGTTTAGTGACTAGATCATTTGCAACAGAATTGTTCATTCTCAACACAAGAAAGAAGCTAATAATAGAAAAGGCTAATTAACTTTAGATTCGATAAATAATGCTTCTCAACTTAGAGTTCTTCTGCAAAGATCCATGAACAAGGTGATGGATAACCAATTGTGAATCTCCGAACACCACCAAATCTTCAATATTTGCTTCTTTGGTAGAAATGAACCCTTGTAGTAGTCCATATGCCTCTACTTCATTATTGAGCAATTATAGAACCCCAACTATACTCAATTTCAATTTTTCCATATAAATTAAAACAAACTCAAACTCCTAATTTTTCTATAAAAATTAAAAATAACACCTCCAACACTTATCACCCTTTTCATAACTCAAATTTATAATTTAAATGAATTCTTACTATGAAAAAAAAAAAAAACAAAAAATACGCGATTCGAAGTACAGATTTATGAAAAATTCATAAAGAAAGTAAATTAGATCAGTTAAATACTTCTTTAATAATTATAAAGGAAATAACATTAATTAATTAAATACATTCTTTAAACTTTATATTCAAATGTAAATTCATCATGACGAAATAAAGGCGCATTGAAGCGAGTTGTAAAACGTGAATAAAATAATTAAAATTTATAGCGCTAATTTTCAAAAGAATATATTTTATGTGTAATTATCTTAATTAAAGTCTGAATAAAAATCAAATATGTTATAACCTATGAATAAATATCAAAATCATTAATAAATTATTTTTAATTTTTAATATATTTTTAAGTAAATACTTATTAAAATTTTACATTTTATCTATTTTTTCCTAATTACATAATTAAAACTTTAACCAATTTCACCCTGATTTTTTTTTTTAAAGGTGTTCACACTAAACTAAACCCTAAACATGTGTTGAACAACCTTGATATGTATGGTTAACCCATGGTTAACCCATATACCAAACAAGCTCTTCATTCCCATCTGCAATATGGTTGTTGACGTGGCATATCACCAATCGCCCAAGCTCGCGGCGAGCTCTCCGACCAAAGAATCAGCTTGCCACGTCATCACCTGAAGGTGATTATCCCCGTTGCCGTGGAAAGAGCTTTCGTGTCTTTGTGAGTTGTGCTTTCTGGCGATGGCTTCCGCATGAAATATTCTATCAAAATTTCCCATTTTTCTGCCCAATTTTCCGCAATTAAGAACCGATTTAAGTCCCCTCAGCTTCACCCACGCAGTCCGAGCTTTAAATCGGCGTGATATTCATCTAACTCGGTGCAAAATTCCCCTCTCTGCAACCCCGAGTCGTCTCTCTCGTTGCAAATCCAGACACCTTCAATTGTTTTCACGAAATCGCAGTTTTTCTAATCTGCAGAGGGTTCGATCATCGGACCTAATGATTTGGGTTCCAGAAGAAGCCCTTGAAGCAGCTATCGCTGACAGCCATTGAGATTGGTTTGATCAGTCCTCAAAAAATTTCTGGTACTCATCAAGCTTCAGAGGTTCTGTTTGATTAAAAATCTACCCACTTTAATCAAACCCTTATAATATGTTGAAAATTAATATATCCATGCATATTTTGCACTATATACGAATTGGGCATACTTTAAGATGCTTCAGGGTTTGTGCATTAAGATAAGCTTTGGGGTCTGTGTGTTTCATTCTCTATATGTTTTCTGAATGTGTGTTTGTTGAATTAGCCTTTCTGTGGCTGAAAAGTCTGCAATAATTCGGTGGAATTGTTAAACTTGTCTCGAATCTATGCCCATCAGATCGATTCATGGGCAAATTCTGAAAAATGAATAATTGGATCAGTTTTGAAACAGGAATTAACATGGTGAGTCCAAGGGAGGAATTTGATCAAATTATTCATCAGGGCTTAGTCATTTTTATTGATGTAAAGGTAGCCGATTTATGATCAAATTTTCCCTTAGTGCTAGTCAAATCTAGTGATATAAGCAAGGATTTTTGGCCATATGAATATGTCAGGGCAGGTAGAATAATAGCTATGTGAGTCTGAATGCGTGTATTGTTATATTATTAGGCTAAATTTGACTGATAATATGCCGGATAATCTATGAACGAATGCATTAGCATTCCCTTGGACTGAGTTGGTCTATGAGGCCAAGGTTACACAATCAAGCTCAATAGCTTATTTCACTTGATGATCTCTGCAATCTGGATTCGATGTGATACATGCTCGATATAATCTCATCTGAGGAAGCCTTGTCTGTAAATGTGCTATTATACAGACCCCAATTTAGCATGGTGACCGTTAACACTCTTCAAACCAACCTCTCTCTCCCGAGAAGGATCCAACAATGTTGCTTAAAGAAGGTGGGGCAATACTGTTCAAACCCATTAGTTGCCATTGCTTTTGCCTGCCCTTAAAAGAGGGCAGGCCCTATCCTTTTCAAACTCTTTGGGAGCTAAGGTCCCTTTCACTTTCAATCATTATGATATCTGGAAATTTTTATAGTTTGGTTTCATTTCGAGAAATATTTCATCATCATTTTATGTACAGCGCTGATTCTTGTGTGTTTTCAAATGCTTTACAAATTGAGACTTTGCATTTGCTTAACTTATGTACTTTGTGAATTTGATGCAATTGCTGGGGGCTGGTACTTGGCATATTATTTATCTTTTATGAAATTATGTTGTCTAGGACAGTTTTTTGGTTAGGTAGACCAGGTTTCATTGCACAGGCAAAGTGATTCAAATGGCGATGACTGTTACCTGCACTGCTACTCATGGATTTCTAGTGGAAAACCCTGTCCTTGAAGCAAATAATGATTAGATTAGCTTCCTAACATGTAAATTTTGTTAAAATGATTATACTAGTGGTATGTATATTTCGTAATCACGATTATATTCGATTAATGGCATCTAAACCCCCTATGTTCATATGATATAACATGTGACCTCAACTGAAAAGGTTTTAGGTTTTGTATCTCTCAATGCAATGCAAAACTGGAAGTTACCTGCTATTTGGGAGTTAGATGACCCTTTATAAAACTGGTATTCAAAATCACTCTACAATGCTGGTTGGTATTTTCATTTTTTTGTCAGCGATTGGATGGAATTTGGCTGATGCATATTATCGGACACTCATCACAATGTTGTCTTGTTAATGTCTTGTTATTGTAGCAGTTCAATTATCACCTACCAGGCTTCTGCTATTGCTGCTTGAAGCTGGCATGGACACCACAACAAGCAGTGGCCTATGGCAGTCTACATCAATACAGTATCATTCAGTCAATGAAAATCCTCTGTCAAGTGAACCTCATTTGCAAATTATTCACCAACAGCAACGGCATTGCTATGGAAGTACAAGTCAGGGCGAATTTCCACTAGCGGCCAGTCCCTCCATTGTTCTACATGTGCTTACTGAATGTAATCTGGATCCACAAGACCTTGCCAGTCTGGAGGCAAGTTTTTATATTATGGTTTCAGAATGATTTGCAAACAGTCATGCTTGTTTAGCATCATTTTTGGAATATATACTATTGACTGTAATGCTTACTTGGTTGAATTGTTTCATCATTTTGCAGGCTTCATCTCGGTTCTTTAGACAGCCAGCAAACTTTTCCCCCGACTTTAATCTATCTATATCTGAACTTGCAGCATTGGACATGTGCCAAAGCAGAGCTGTATTCAAGCCCATGACACAATCAGAGAGAGAAACTATGAAAGAAAGATGCGGAGGTTCTTGGAAGTTGGTATTGCGGTTCTTGATAGCCGGGGAAACATGCTACAGGCGTGAAAAGTGTCAGGCCATAGCTGGTCCTGGTCATAGTGTAGTGGTAACCAAATCTGGTGCAGTTTATACATTCGGCTCTAACAACTCTGGACAGCTTGGCCATGGGACAACAGAAGAAGAATGGCGTCCAAGACTGATCAGGTATGTAAATGCTTGTGTATTATTTTGTCTGGTAATTTTCCCAAGGTGTACTGTGCTTTTGCAGTGTTGAATCTCCTTTTAAATTAAGACGGGCTGAGAATTGGGAAGTTACATCATTCATATGCAGGTCTCTTCAGGGGATTCGTATTATCCAGGCAACCGCAGGAGCAGGGCGTACAATGCTTATTAGTGATATAGGACAAGTTTATGCGTTTGGGAAAGACTCTTTTGGTGACTCAGAGTATGTGGTTGATGGCTCTAGGACTGCCACTACTCCCCAGCTGGTGGAGTCTTTAAAAGGAATTTTCGCAGTTCAAGCAGTTATTGGTAATTTTTTCACTGCTGTTCTTTCACGAGAGGGTAGAGTTTACACATTCTCTTGGGGTTCAGAGGCAACTCTTGGTCATCAAACTGAGCCACATGATCAGGAACCACATTTGCTGAAAGGTGATCTGGAGAATGTTCCTGTGGTACAAATTGCAGCAGGCTATTGTTATTTGTTAGCTCTCACCTGTCAGCCCAGTGGCATGTAAATTTTGTAACTTCAATATATTTTATATTCCATTTAGTTAATAAAACTACTTGATGCCTGTGTTGTGGAATCCCCTTTGAATTGGAAAATAACACTCCATGCATATTTCTGGATATCTGCAGGTCAGTATATTCTGTTGGTTGTGGCTTAGGAGGCAAGCTCGGACATGGTTCTAGAACAGATGAAAAGTATCCCCGGAAGATTGAACAATTTAAACATTTGAAGTTAGAGCCAGTTGTGATAGCGGCTGGTGCATGGCATGCTGCTGTTGTGGGCAAAGATGGACGAGTATGTACATGGGGATGGGGTCGATATGGTTGTCTAGGTCATGGAAATGAAGAATGTGAAACTGTTCCTAAGGTTGTGGAATCACTTCTACGAGTGAAGGCAGTTCACGTGACTACAGGTGATTATACCACATTTGTTGTGGCTGAAAATGGGGATGTCTATTCTTTTGGGTGTGGAGAGTCATCAAGCCTTGGGCACCACCTGGGCACGGCAACTGAAGGCCAGGTCTGTATGGCATGGCCTTGTACTTGTAAAATACCTATAGTTTTTCAAACCATGTAACTTACCTGGAAGTTTAACTCTACTAATGTCTTTTCATTGCCATATTCTCTTATTTAATCTTCAGGCTCAGAGACATGCAAACCTGCTAAGGCCAGAACTAGTGGTTTCATTGAAGCAGAGGCAGGAACGGGTTGTCCAGATCAGTCTGACAAACTCAATATTCTGGAACGCTCACACATTTGCCTTGACAGAGTCAGCAAAACTTTACGCATTCGGAGCTGGAGACAAAGGGCAGCTTGGGACAGAGCTCCTTGCCTATCAAAGCGAGAGGGGAAATCCAGAACTTGTTGATATTGATTTAAATTAAAGAATATTGTCTTATTTTGCTTGTCTCTTCAAATTCAGTTGAAGCTTATTGTTGCCTCCAATTCTCATCTAACATGTATAGTCTTTCATCCCTTGTTTCTGTCTTTCCAAGTATATAATACTAGTTGGAACTGGTCGAGAGAATTGTCAACTTTCCTTTTGAAACTGGTCTGGTATTCCTTGAACAGGTTTTCTATCATCAGGAAATGGGAGTACACTACCTGGCACAAGGCAATTCATCACATTTTTTCCAAGCAAGGACTACAAAATTGGGTAACTGTTTGATCTGGAAAATTATAACCCAGATTTTGCAGTTTGGTAACTTGACATACTGATGAAAGGTGGAAAGGTCTGCTTACTTCCATAGATATTTTTCATAATGGTAGGCAGAATGCAAATTCCATGATTTGGTATTCTTTTATTCATAGCTGGATTGTGCACCTCAACTCGTTCAAAATTATGATATCTTACAAAAATAGAGCCCTTGTCTGTCTTTGCCTATAGGATTCCCTTGTGGTAAAATGTATTTATTATAAAAGAAGACTATTCTAACGGGTTTATGTAAACCCTAACATGTGATCCCCCGACTATAAGAGCACGTGTAAATACTTACATTCAATAAAGGAAAATGCTAGGTTAAAAAGGAGATTACGATACTGTACATGCTGTACACTATTTTATCAGATATATATATATAAGAGTACAAAAATTTGTGTAAGTGGAATGTAGGTGAAGAGTTAGTTGGAATGTTAGGTGAGTGATCATTTTTGACCAAGTCACCTTTATAAAGTAAAAAATTACAAATATAATATATTTTTTAACTTTGGACTTACAGTCCATTAGGAATTAGTACCAAGTCTCATCACCTCCCATGGCCAGTGCACATGGCCGAACTAGAATTTCAACATTGTCCAAAGTTACAAACATTACTGTTAAGATAATTTTCCATTTTTTTCTCAATACTGGAAGCGTTATGCTCGAATTGATTAATGCCTTCTGGTATTGCTATTTTGCATTTAGAATTATACCAAATCATTTCTTCCAGTGTCAAATCCCAAATCTATACGTATACAACCGTTTTTAATCAGTTCCTTTTATGTGCGTTGCTAGACCAAAACCTTTGGCTTGCTTTGAGCATTTGAGTCTCTAGCTATGAGAGAAATTTCGTGAATTAATCAAATATAGGGTTTCCAACTTTTGTTTTTTTTGTTTTTTATCATGGACGCTTGGCTATTGTCTTCATCTTGTTTTACTTTTTTGGCTTGCTGTTTTGAAAACAAACGCCATTGAATCTTGAGTAGTCAATACAATGCTTCTTCAACCGTTGTTGGTACATTTAATGATCCCATACTGGCCCTAAATTCCTTCTATCAGGGGAAATACACGCTGTTGGTCTTAAATAACCCTTTTATTATATTATACGATACCATCAGGGAGAGTGCCATCATTTGTATGTTAAGGTTCACAATCCCTCAGCTACACCATTAGGATTAACTTCATTATCCTGCCTCGTCCTTTTCTTCTCCTTTCCTCATTCTGTAATGAACTTCCATATGGTACCAAGGTAGTTGAGTGGCCATAACTCAGTCCTAACGAAATACGTCCTCTTGGTCTTAAATAACTCTTTGATTATATTATACGATCCTATCAGGGACAGTACCATCATTTGTACAAGGTTCACAGTCCATTACGCCGTTAGGGTTAACTTAGGGTTGCAATAAATGTTATATTAAAGGGCTGCACAGATAGATGCCTGGCCGTTGGGAAACTTAACAGCTCTTTCCACAATTCATAATGCATGGATGTATTTTCTCACTCCTAAGCAAATACAACCTCTTGGTCTTCAATAACCCCTTTATTATATTAGACGATACTATCAGGGACAGTGCCATCATTTAAACAAGGTTCATAAACCCTCAGTTACACTATTAGGGTTAACTTCGGGTTGCAATAAATGTGATATTTAACGGCTGCAGAGACAGATGCCTGACAGTTGGGCAATGAATAACTACCAAGCAGTGAACCAATGATTGGCTTACAGCCTTTCCATCCTGTCCATTGGATGAAAATGATGTGGAATTTAACGATTAAGATGGAAAAGCAATGAACCAATCATTGGCTTACTCTTGGTGGTTATTGTTTGCCAAACTTCACAGATCTATCCTTAGTTCATGATGTATGGATGAATTTACTCACTCCTGAGTCCTAAGCAATTACACCCTCTTGGTCTTAAATAACCCTTTTATTATTTTATACGATCCTATCAGCGACAATGCCATCATTTGTATGTTAAGGTTCACAATCCCTCATTTACGCCATTAGGATTAACTTCATTATCTTGACCATCATTATCGAGCCTCCTCTTTCTGCTCTCTTTTTCTCATTCTATAATGAACTGCCTTAAGGTACCGATGTGTTTGAATGGTCATATGTCATCTAATGAAATACGCCATCTGGGTTTTAAATAACCCTTTCATTATATTTATTCGATACTTTCAGGGACATAGCCATCATTCGTATGTTAAGGTTCACAATCCCTCAATTACAAGGGTTAACTTCGGTTACAATAAATGTGATATCAAAGGTC
>APFE030727451.1:28474-39596 GCA_000404065.3 Pinus taeda | reverse complement strand
GATCCTATTGGAGAGCTGACTTGGTGCTTAAGAGGAATATTGACTTTGGTCTTTGGGTTTTACAGGTCTCCTTTTGATTTGATTCTATAAGAAGAGAAATATTCTTTCTGGGTTTTCCCCTTGGAGGGGTTTTGCCCTAGTTTGAAGCCTATATCTTGTGTCTTTGTGATCTTCATGTTTTGGTAATTGCTTGATGAAGAAGAAATAAATGTAATAAAAGGCTAACTAATATCACAAGTAATTATCAAGTAAGGAAAGTCAACTATAATCTCCAATTACCTTGATTTTCCAACATGAGAGACTATATAGTTAGGGAGTTTGATATTGAGATAGGGATTTCTCCCTTGGGTTCATGATCGAGAGACCTTGTTTATGGTTAGGGAGATGGAACTTGTGCACTCCCTTAGGTCATTGGGTTTGACTGGGAGACCATTGTTATGCTTTGAGAATTTGATCCTGATTACTCCCTTGAGACATCATGTTTGACTGAGAGACCAGTAAGATGGTCGGGGAGATTGAGAAAAGGATGCTCTGACAAAAGACGGTTTGACAAATCATACTCTTGGGGGTTTTTTTCTAACCTATCTCCTGGTAAACTTTCAATCCTCGATGAGCCTCTCCATGACTTGTCTCAATTCAAGTTTGATGGTGAGGGTGATGCATCCATTGCTGAGCATGCACATCTTTTCCTTAAGTTATGTGAATACTATGAAATTAATTGTGAAGATGTGGCTTGTGTTCTTTTCTACCTCTCCCTTGAAGGTCGAGTTAGATGATGGTGTCACACTCTACCACCTGCTTCCATTCATTCTCTTGAACACCTCATCAAGGAGTTTCATTTAACATTTGATAGGTATGATTACCGAGATGTTAATAAAAGGATTAATCAACTAAGAATGAAGCCTAATGAATCAATTGAGGACTTTTTTGATCAATTCCTTCACCTCTATTATGAATTTCCTGAAGAAAACATGGATTGGGATTTCTTTAAACGAACATTTGAGCGTTTGGTTCATATCTCTTTGCTCTACTTCCCCAACTCTTTTAAGTCGTGAGACACCCCTAATATCAAACGTGGAACCTATTATTCCTTTTGTTCCTTGTCCTCCTCGCTTTTCGAGGAATTTGATCCTAGTGAGAGAAGGATGCCACCCTCAAAGTAGAACTCGGCCTTTCAAGAATTGATGACTCAAATACTCACAACTTCCTTGAATTATCGTCTCAAAATGCTCCAAAGGTCCTGCAAATAACTTGTTAAATGTCTTAAATGAAAACTCCCTCGAGCTGCCACAAGGATTGAATCCTTGAGGCAAACCGATTGGGTCCTTCTATTCTTGATCTTGGGAGTTAGTTCGTCTATTGGAGAGTCACCCCACGCCCAAGTAAATCCTTCAACCAAATCTAAAGATCTCTACACACTTGAAAAAAGATGTCAGCAATCATAAAGGGATTAAATTATACGATGGAGGAGAAGACTAGTGATTTCACCAAAAATCTTCTAGTGCTCCTCTTCCTAGATTATTTCTCTAACCCAAAAAACCATACAAGATAGCTTGCATATGTTAATCCAAACAAGTGACAAAATTATAACTAGCATAATCCAACATACATGTAGAATGTAAAGCACAACAATTGAAATAACATCACTTGAGGGAGTGTAAGGAGAACACCAACACAATAGTGGCCTAAAATCTTTTCATTATATGAAAATGAATACAAAATCCAATAGAGCCTTCGTAAGCCCAATAGCTCTTTCTAAAGATACAATATGAGAGCCAAAGGTTCATTTAAATAGAACTATGGGAGCCAATCTTGATGAAAAATGAAATGAAAATTGTAGCAATGGGAAGATCCCAATGTAGAAGAGAAATGGCAAGTGGCATGTTGATGATGATCCAAAGGAAATTCGAATTTGATAAGTGGAGCTCCAATGCCAAGTGTGTAAGTTGATTTCTAAGATGTGGCAACATTTTTCTTGAGGCTACACAACATACTCATGTGCCAAATTTGAATTTCCTTTGATGGTTGCCATGTGTGGAGTGTAGGAGCTGAACAGTGAGCACATTCCCCTTGATTTCTCACCAAATCTATCAAAGGGATGACACCTCTACTCAAGCTGTTGTTTGTACCTTGTTCTGGATTGCATTTAGCTGTGCATATAGGCTGTCAGACATGCTCTGTGTATCCTCTAAAATCTGAACTCTAGGTTGGCATATATAAATACACTTGTGTTGAGTGTGTGTTAACTGTCCTCCCAAATCTATGTATTAACTGTTGTATTGACTGCTGTAGATGCTGATAAGTGGCAACTGGGTTGATTGGGCCAGCGTGGAGTTTTCTTTACTTGGGGGTACGTGGAGTTCCTTTTTGCATGTGATAATTTGATGGGCCTACCTTCTACGTATGCGAAGGAGTAAAGTGGGTCCCTTCCCACTTATTTATTTCTTATTTTATTTCCGTGATATTTACATTAAATCCAACTTGTACTTTGATCATATGTTATTTTTCAATGTTGGACCCCCTTTGACATTAATTGGAACATTTTGACTTGTCGCTTGGAACTTTATCTTTGAATTTCCTCCATGTGGTGGGCTCCACATGGCTGCCGCATCACCTTTGATATTCCCTTATATTTCCATGTCAAAATTTGACTTATTTTGACTTTGGAAAAATTTATAAATTTTTCCATTTATTGAATGTATTGAATTTTTTCTTTATTTTTACCACTGTCATTAGGAAAATCAGCTTTTGAGGGACTATAAGTCGTTTTTTGACCCCAAAAGTGGGTCTTAAGATAATGATGGGTCTTTGATGATGAATTTCGAGTAGTGACACGCCCAAAACATTTATCAAGGTGACTTATTTACATCATTACATAGAAAATAATTAAAAAATCTTGTTTTGCAAGAATTTTTTAATTATTACAAAATCCTATTTAGACCTAGCCAAATTCCACGAAACTTTTTGTGTGATCTAGTATGGTAATATACATTGACTCTAGACACTAAGATGTGTTAAGCGCTCAACCTTCAAACCGACACCCCGACTTTGGGGTAAAAAGTGAGTGAAAAATCCTAGAAAATTATCCGCCTCTGAAAAAAAGGATAATTAACCAGATAAAAAAAACACTCCAAGGTGTACTTGTTTGCTGATCGAGTCCCAACATTCTAGGTCTATTACAAACTCAAAAACTCATCATTACTAGTATCACGTATTACAATTCTCCATAGGGTGTGGAATTTGGGTACAAGAAAGATGATGAGAAGATAGAAGTAGAGTTAAAAAACTCTGTTGACTGATGATATCTGATGGTACAAGTGTCCTCTGGATCATCCTTGGGCATGGAGTCTTTCATATAATCATTAGGTGCCATCCCAGTGGTCAACATTTGGCTCCATATGGGGATGCATGCTAGATATGAAGTGATAGTGTGCAAGAACCTGGAATCTACATCCACCGACAAAAGACATATATCAACAATATCCATTCAAAATAACATCAAATGAAATAAAGTACAAAAATGAAAAAATTGAAATTTATTCTATAAGAGCATAAATGACAATTTATTCATGAAATAAAACAAAAATGACAAGGGATAAGGTTAGAAATATGATACAAAAAGATGCCCCATGGCATT
The DNA here is from genome assembly GCA_000404065.3 of Pinus taeda. Lineage (NCBI taxonomy): Eukaryota > Viridiplantae > Streptophyta > Pinopsida > Pinales > Pinaceae > Pinus > Pinus taeda. The sequence continues at coordinate 35,959 of APFE030727451.1, read as the reverse complement.
AGATATTTTCTTTGTAGAACAATTTGAGCAGTTGACCAATCACAGGTAACTCAAGTGGTTCTCCATCCAAAGTGCTCAAATGGTAGGAATTTCGTCTAGCTGCTTCCCTGATAATGTATGGTCCAAGCCACAAACTGTCAAACTTACCATGATTACATGACTTTTCCTTCCTGCGATCCCATAGCAAAACCATATCATTGTTAGAAAACATTCTATTCCTAGCTGATTTGTCATTTTTTTTTTGGTAACTTAGATTGATTTTTACGACAATGCTCAAAGGTTTGTCTTCTGGTTTCATCCAATTCTACGATTTGATCAACCATACATTGCACACCATCTTTATTAGATTTAAAACTTTGTAGCAATTGGTAAGCTGGTAGCCTCAAATGCCCAAGAAGGGTAACATCCAAGCCATAAACTAACTTAAAGGGACTCTTGCCAGTAGAACTCTTCTTTGTAATCCTATCAATCCACAAAGCATATTTGATTTTACTATCCCATGCCTGTTTGTTATCCCCTACTATCTTCTTGATAATGGTTATCAAATTCTTATTACTAGACTCGCTAAGCCATTATTCTAAGGATAGTAGTTTGATGAATGGGATAAAACAATGCCATACTTAAGGCAAAAGGATGAGAATTTAGCAGAGCTAAAAGCCTTGGCATTGTCGGTAGTAATCTTGGTAGGGACACCAAGAAAATATAGCACTACTTTGTCGGTGGCGTGTTTTGTAGGGATGACCTCTACCCATTTAGTAAAATAATTAGTGCCAGTTATAATCCATGAGTAGTCATTCCTCGAATTTTCATTAAATTTCCCTATAAAATGTAGCCCCCAATGTTGAAAGGTAGCCTGGACAGCCACATGCTGAAGAGGCAAAGAGTCTAACTTTTGCTTCCCACTGAATAGTTGACAAGCTTGGCAACCTCTAACATACTTGTGCACATCAGCAAAGATAGAAGGCCAAAAATGACTAGCTCTCAAGATTTTGTGGGTAGTAGTCTTAGTAGCATAATGCCCTCCACAAAATCTTGAATGAAACTCAGATAGAAACTTTTTAGATTCAACTTCATCAACACACCTAAGTATTACCCCCTCCAGATTTCTCTAACCCAAACCATCCTTCATAATGCAATACTTAGTTGCTCTAAGCCTTAATGCTCTTCTCTTGTGGCCGACTAAATGGTTAGGACATGATAAATTTTGTAAATAATAAATAATGTCTTTATACCATTCAAGTTGACCCAATCTTTGAAGTTCTGATGAAGCTAATTCCAAATCATTTTGACAAATCATTCCCATCGCTTTCTCATTTCCTTCAATCAAGATTTTGGCCAATCCCTGGCCTTTCACAAGCTTGGTAGGTCTAATATCCAAATCATACTCTTGAATCTTCGAGACCCACCTAGCTCAAGTTCCTAAGCAATCAACTTGGACTAAAATATCATTTACAACAGAGTGGGGAACAAATGCAATTATCCTAGAATACCCCACATAAACTCAGAATTGTTTAAGAGACTTGACTAAAGCATACACTTGCTTCTCCATGGTGCTATACTTCAACTTAGACCCTTGAAGGGACCTACTCATAAAAGCAATAGGCTGCTCATGCCCTTCATTATTCTTTTGAAGCAACACCCCAACAATAGTATCTTCGGATGCAAAAGAGAAAATCAAAAACTCCTTTGAATAATCAGGGCTTACTAGAACAGGTGCTTTGACAATAGAATCATTTATTTCCTGAAAACCTTTTCTACCCTCATTTCCCAAAACAAACTTAACATCTTTCTTTAAGACGGTTTGGATGGGTTTGGCAATCTCAACATAATTTGGAATGAACCTTCTAAGAAAATTAATCTTTCCTTAAGAACGGTTTTAATATTTTGAGGCAAAGGAATCTTTTGAATAGCCTCAACTCTTTCAGGGTCAATCTTGATCCCATCTTTTGAAATGATGTGACCAAGCAACTTCCCTTCAGTCATTCCAAAAATAGATTTAGCAGGATTTAAGGATATTCCATATTCTCTACACTTATCAAAAATTTGCCTTAGGGTGGTCTATATGGGGAATTCCATTTAAAAAAAAAGTTAAATCACCTTGATAGATCTCAATAAATTTCCCAATTAGACCCTTAAAGGCATAGGCCATGGCCCTTTGAAAAGTTGCTCCAACATTCGTTAATCCAAAAGGCATCCTCGACTATTCAAAAGTACCCCATGGTGTGGTGAATGTTGTCTTATGTTTATCCTCCTTCTTCACCAAGACTTAGTTACATGTATCCTGAAAATTCATCTAACAAAGGCATCATTCCAGATCTTGTTACCCTTTGCAATAATGCTTCCATATTAGGTAAAAGGTAATTATCTTTTTTACAAGCTAAATTAAGATTTCAAAAATCTACACATAGCCTAATTGATCCATTCTTCTTGCTTACAATATTCAAGTGTGAACACCATGTGGAATGCCTAGTGTGAGCAATAATACCATCTTGAAGCATCTTTTGCAATTCTTTTTGCATCGAGGGGTCTAACTTAGGATTGATTTGCATTTTCATATTTAAGAGGGAAAGTGTGTTCTATAACATCTTCCCTATAACCTTTCAGCTCATCATATAAAAAAGCCAAAACATCTCTATATTCATGTAGTAAATTTATCAAATTTTTCCGTTCTTGCTCAAGGGTACCCTTGCCTATTTTAATAATCTTTGGTTCATGAGGGGTACCAATATTCACTTAAATGAATTCCCCTGGGTCAATTTTCTTATCATCTTTTCTCTTTGAAGCTTCATGCTTGTCAAACACTTGCTCCAAGGCTACACTTTCCCTAGGATTGGGATTTGTCACCACATTACACTCCTCATAATCACATCCTTCCTCTTTGTAGCCAACCCTAAATTCAGAAAATTCCTCCATGTTATTTAAAAAACGAACCACTTGGCTTTCATCATTAAAGATTTGCCAATGCTCAAGATTATCAGGAACTGATGGCCTAAAGATAATCTCCATCTTAACTTTATCATCCGTTAAGTTCTCTCCATGCTGTAATGTGGATGCAGTGACAACCAGCGCATCAACTTGTTTATTTCCTTCCCTAGGAATTGCTTGAAGGTCTAATGCATCAAAATATTCCATATTATCCCAAATAACATTTCGATGCTTATTTAATATGTCATTCTTGCGTGCAAATTGATTCTTAGTTTGAAGAATGACTAGATCAGAATCCCCCTTAATACTAAGCAACTTTATCCTTAAGTCTTTTGCCAACTCAAGACCCAACAATAGAGCCTCATACACTGCTATATTGTTGGTTGCATCGAACTCCAATCTATAGGCAAACTTGAATATGTGACCAAGAGGGAAGGTAAGGACAATTCCAACATCCTTACCATACCTAGAACGGGCACCATCAAAATTCATGTGCCTCCACCTCTTTCTCCAAAGGAGGAAAATAATTAGCCACGATAACATAGTTTCCCAAGTTATCAGATTCATATACAATTTCATTATGAGGCTCCTTGGGATTTTCTATTTGAAACTTTCTCTCCAATTCCCTATCCAATCTAACCATGATGCTCTCACTATTAGGGATGGTAGCATAACTTAAATCCATTTGCAAATTACCCCCAATATCATCTCCTCACTTTCTAGACAATAACATCCCCCAAGCATCAAGCATATCAATCACCACAATGTCCATGGTGATCATAATATCAGGATGTACAACCAAGTGGACTTGAAGATCTTTTATCAAGCCAAAAACTTCATCTTTTATCAAACCAAAAACTTCAATGATCTTTGAATCCATTGCAAAAATGTTGTGGTAGGGTCTAGAAATCCTCAAATTTAACCGATTCATGACTTTCTTAGTCATGACATAAGATGATGCCACAGAGTCAAACATACAATTGTGTAAAAGCATTCTATTGACCAACATAGTGATGAGAAAAGGTTGGTGGTCTTTGTTATCTCTACACATATCACTACTTTGCAGAGTGATAGGGGCATCGTCATATCTATCCTTAGAAAAATTAGACATTTCTTTTCCATTGGGAGCATCAATGGCTTTCAACAATTTATATCTTTGGGAGGGAATCTTCATGATTTCTGTGACAGGAACTAAAATCTTAGCATTATTAATCCATCCTCCCAAGTCAATATTCAACTTCGATGTGCGTGGAGTGAAACTTTTACTATGATTTCTTTCTTTATTCTTTCCCCTTTCCTTATCATTGGCTATTTCTAAAATATAAGTTGATGAAGGCTTCTCTCCATATAACTCAGTGATCCTATCCAAATCTTCAAAATTATTTATACTATAGGAGGATGGAGACTTTTTATTTACCTTCTGACTACTCGCCGTAACTCCCATCCAATTTTCCAAGGAAAATGATGCTCTTTTCCAATGACATTGATTTGCTCGCTTGTTCCCATCATATCTCCTTTTAGGATCCTTCTTGCATAAGGACAAGCGAGTTCATCATATATGTCATCACGAGGTCTACAATAAGGCATGAAATCATCAACTAAGTTTGTAGACTCAAGTGGATTAGGTGGCCTATGGTCATTGGGAGGTCCTCTGTTTTGCCATCTATCATTTCCTCTATTTGGAAATCACCCACCTTGATTTCTTTCCGTGACCGCTAATGGATTTTGGATAACACTCATTTGACTGGTGTGGTTTGCCTCCATACTCTTGATGAGTTGGGTTACCTCCTTAATAGGATCATGTGTAGTCTCTTCTTTGGCCTTGCCTTTGGAATCATTCGGTTTCAATGGCCCTCTAGTGAAACCAGGAAGTTCATACTTTCCTGATTGCTTTCTAGCCTTTTCCATTTTTAAGGTTTCAGTTTGAGCTACACCTAAATTCACAAGCTCCTTCCTCCTCAACTCATAAGCAATGTCAATACCAAAAGCATTCAGATATGAGCATAAAAGAAATTCATCAGGAGGTTTAACAGTAGCAGACATGCTTTTTACTAATCCATTGAATCTTTTGTTAAACTCCTCCATGGTTTCGTTCTCATTTTTCTTCATATTGCTAATGGCATTGATCAAATGCCTATTTTCCTTCTTCTCTCCAAACTTATCTAAAAATGCAGTTAGAATGGCTTGTAAAGAGTTATATGAGTTAGCAGGTTGCTCAGTGAGCCAATCAAGAGCATCCTCTTCTAAAGATAAAACAAAAAGTCTCATCTTCACATCCTCATAATTAGCAGTGTTACACCATTTAAAATACAAACATTAAACTTTTTCACATGTGATGTAGCACTAATGGCATTGTTACCTTGAAAGGAAGACAAATTTTCAATAGCCTTGTTAGGGATATTGTGAGGATAGCCATTTGTGTTAGTGAAGTCACAAGGAGCAAAAAGATCATTCATGTTGGTAGGCTCTACTTGTTCTTGAAAAAACAAATTAATATCAGAAATAGCCTCTTGCCCAAGACTAGCAAGAGCTCTACTATGAGAAAGTCTATTCAACCTCTCTCAAAAAACCCTTTCAAGATCAGGAGAAGGTCTAACTAGACCACTTGAATTTCTCCTAGTAGAGACTCTTGCAAAATTTGAATTGACTGGAGTCGCCACTTGAGCAAGAATCTAAATCTAAAGTTCAAAAATGCTAAAACCAAAAGGTCAGTTGATTTCCCAGGTACAAGAAAGTTTGTCTCCAACAACGACGCCAAAAATGTTGACCCTGCCGCCTACACCTACCTACAAGTCAGTGAGAAAAGCCTTCACCCCACAAGGTGTGGTTGGTGGCAGAGAACTAAGAGAAGGGGCTGTCACACTATATCCCCTCTGTTTAAGCTATCTCCTAGGTTAGCTATGGGGGGTGGTCCCTAATATGGAAAACTAAGATAGAAAAAATGTAAGGTTCTAGGAGAGATGTTAAAGTGAAAGTGGATTACTTTTAAGAATTATGAGCAAAATATGATATGAACAATAAAAATCATTAACATATTAAAACCATAAAACTAGTGCCTTAATATAAATTGCTCAACATGAATGAAAAATATATTTGCTCAAAACAAAAGTAGAAAGCTTCAAAAATTGAAAGCAAAGCAATCCTGAAATGGAGACAAAGATGTTATCACGATAATCAATACAAGATATAAAATGTTTTTAAAATATAATCAATGCCTAAATCAAAGCATATAGAGATATCTTGCAAAAGGAAAATCAATTAAATTAGTGTTCTACTTGCAAAAGGAAAATGAAACAATGGTTGCCAACATAAAATATTCAACAATGACAAGTAAAATAGACAATTGCAAGTGAAATCATAAGATGCACTTATACTATATTTGAGTGTAATTAGTCTTGGTTATTTTTAATCTAAAATGTCTAATCTAAATGAGAAGTCTTCCTCTTGAGCTCTTACCAAAGAGTAAAAATTGGGGTGATTGTAAGAAAGAGGGGGCGATGGCACGAAGGTGTCATTAATGATACCCGTCCCCTGAGTCTTATGAGCCAGCGTGTGCCTTCGTTCCTACAAGGGGACAAACCACCTTCATAACTGCAGGATCACAACGCTTTTACCTTACTTCGTACTAGATGGAAGAACTTTCCAAGAAAGTCTTTCTCCCTGTACTTTCTATCAACCAAGCTTATGTTTGGAGGTTAATTTTAGTGAGGCTTTGGGCCTGGCTTGGAAGCCTTCTTATACTAAAATGCCTAGATGAAATGCATGAGTGAGTGCTATTGCTTCAAAAAAAGTATTGATATTAGTGCTCAAAATAAAAGAGAATGCTCAAATAAACAATACCAATATCTTTCAATGGAAAGGGAAAGTGAAACAATTAGCTCAATGTAGCTCCACAAGTTCCAAATATGTTTCTTTGCAAGTAAATGAAATCAATGCCAAATTGCTTCAATGGAGTTACAGAAGAAAGAGCCAATAGTAATGATAATGCCACATAATATAAATTGACAATGATAAAGCAATGTGCTCATGAGACTTGTAAAACCAAAGTAGATGGATAAATTAAACTAGTTTAAGCTTGCTAATGTTGTGAAACCAAATGTTATGAAACCAACTTAGAAATATATAGAAAAGATAGATCAACGCCTTAGAATTCAGCCTCTTCGAGGGGGCAACCTCCTTTACATTACACAAATGAACAATTCTTGGATGATACAAATGACTAAACCTCCCTTATATATATATAGGAATCTAAGGGGTCACAATATAATGAAGCGGATATAACAGTAATAACATAAGGGCACAACAATAACAATAGTGGGTTTCTATGGGGCACACTAAAATATGGGGACAATAGGGGCACAATAATAATAATAAGGGCGACAGTGACAATAGTAATGGGGGAATCACTAGTATTATAAGGACCTAACATGCCCCTCTCCTTCCGAAAAGTGTTGTCCTCAATGCTTGAGTAGTTCTGGATGCTTTTGTATAAAATTCTCATCCTCCCATGTGGAATCTTCAGCGGATAAGTTCTTCCACTTGATGAGATACTTCGAAATT
>APFE030727451.1:659-27665 GCA_000404065.3 Pinus taeda | reverse complement strand
AATTGTTTCAACTTTATTTTGTTGGAAAACCAAACATTCCGCCACAAACTTTTGAATATCTGATTTAAGGCCATCCCAATAAAACTCCTCCTTAATCTTGTGGTAAGTTTTTAAAAAGCTTGAGTGCCCTCCTAAGGGAGAAGTGTGCAATTCCATAAGAATCTTTTGTTTGATTGGGAATTCTTACATAGGTATAAGCGATCTTTGTACCATAACGAATCATTTTTCGAGCTAAATGTATCATATGTACTGGGATCTTGTTGTAACTTTTGAATGAGTGCCCACACTTCTTCGTCATTCTTCCATTCATACCTTGCTTCGTTTATCTAGTTTGGTTGGATAATAAAAATGGCGCAGAGCAATGCTTCCACATCCTCATCCTTTCTTGAGAGTGCATCTGCCACAACATTTTGCTTCCCTTTTTTGTAGGTGATTTCAAAGTCGTAACCCAACATCTTTGTAACCCATTTTTGTTGCTCTTCAGAGGATAATCGTTGTTCTAAAAAGTATTTAAGACTATCGTGATCGTTTTTTACCTTGAAGTGTCTTCCCATTAAGTAGGGTCGCCATTTCTTAAGTGCATGTAGTATTGCCAACATTTCCTTATCATAAATAGCTTTGTGTAAATACTTTCCTTTGATTGGACGACTTTCAAAAGCAATGGGTCTTTCATCTTGCTTTAAAACAACACCAATTCCATTCCCTGAAGCATCACAATCCACAATACAGGTTTTTGTGGACTTCGATGTAGCTAAGACCGATGCTTGGCACATTGCTTCTTTAAGATGTTCAAAGGCCTTTGTTGCTTCTGGAGTCCATGAAAATGCATGTTTCTTTAATAGTGTTGTTAGAGGTGCTGCTATTCTCCCATAATTCTTAACAAACTTGCGATAATACCCTGTCAACCCGAGAAATCCTCGCAGATGCTTTATGGATGTGGGGATTTTCCATTTCTTAATGGCTTTAATTTTGCTAGGGTCTACCTTAACACCTTCATGAGATACAATATGATCTAGATATTCCATCTCTTGTACTCCAAAGAAACATTTGGAGCTTTTTGCTTATAATTGTTTCTCCTCCAATAGTTTGAGCACCTTGTCAGCTTGTTGGACATGATCCTTCCAAGACTTGCTGTAGATTAGTATATCATCAAAAAATACTAACACAAATTTTCTAGGAAGGGTTTGAAATTGGAATTCATCAAACCTTGAAATGTAGAAGGTGCATTGGTAAGGCCAAAAGGCATGAACAAAAATTCATAATCACCCTCATGAGTTCTGGATGCTGTTTTCAGAATGTCTTTAATCTTCATTTTGATTTGATGATATCCTGAACGAAGATCCAACTTGGTGAAGTAAATTGATCCATGCAATTCATCCAATAATTCATCAATAACAGGAATCAGAAATTTATCTTTAATAGTGAGCTTGTTGAGCTTCCTATAATCTGGACACATGCACCATGATCCATCCTTCTTGTGCACCAATACTACGGGAGCAGAGAAAAAACTTTGACTAGGTTGAATTGTACTAGCCTCTAGCATTTCTGCAACCATATGTTCAATTTCACTCTTTTGGGCATAAGGATATCTGTATGGCTTGATGTTTGGGGGAATACTTCCTGGAATCAAATGAATAGCATGATCATAGTCACAAATAGGTGGGAGGCCTTTGGGAGTCTCAAATACCTTGGAATGATTGTCCAAGACTTTTTGGAGATCTGGTGAACTAGATGATTTCAATGTGGGAACCTCTAGCAAATATAATTTTGCAATTATGCCTCGTTGTTCCTTCTTTAGAAGCTTTGTCATACCATTAGAGCTGATTATCTTTCTTGGTTTCTCTGCAATACTCCTTAATTCAACTTCCTTTCCTTCCGCACAAAATTTCATAAAAAGTTATTGAAAATTAAAAGATATTGTACCCAAAGATTGTAGCCATCGGACTCTTAGTACAACATCAACACCACCCATTGGAATGGAAAACATTGGGCTATTCAATACATATTCTCCCATGGATAGCTTGATATTATGGCACTTTCTAGAGCTATTTATGGTTCCTCCACTTGCAACTATCACTTGACACTCCACTTCCAAAGGCTAGATCTCTTCAAGTAACAATGAAAGGAGAGTCTTTGAAAAAATCTGAAAATACAAGAAACAAATTTGCAGCAATCAAATCAGCCACAAAAAGAGTTGTATTTAGTGCTAAGGAGAGAGGCTGAGCCTCGTCTAGCCCACAACCTAGTGAGAGAAGGATGCTGCCCTCAAAGTAGAACTCAACCTTTCAAGAAATAATGCCTCAAATACTCACAACCTCCTTGAATTTTCGTCTCAAAATGCTCCAAAGGTCCTTCAAATAACTTGTTAAATTTCTCAAATGAAAACGCCCTCAAGTTGCCACAAGGATTGAATTAGTAAATCTGCTTAAAAGGGGTTGCAAAACATATCTAAAATGAGTGGAAAAATGACATGAAAGAGTCAAAATGATAATCTACAATTAGTGTACTAGAACTAGATCAAGACATACAAGTAGAACTCCATACTTGTCTAGTTAAAACCATGCTCTAGATAGCAAATAAAATCCTTGAAAGCATAAGATATTGATAAAAAAATATTGAATTTAAATTTATGTGATCTTAGTAGGCTAGAGGAAAGGAAACTCCCCCTTTCAAAATCGTTTAATGAGATCTTTGAGGCAAACCGATTGAGTCTTTCTATTCTTGATTTTGGGAGTTAATTCGTCTATTGGAGAGTTACCCCACGCCCAAGTAAATCTTTCAACCATATCTAAAGATCTCTACACACTTGAGAAAAATATGTCAGCAATCATAATGGGATTAGATTATACAATGGAGGAGAAGTCTAGAGACTTCACCAACAATCTTCTAGTGCTCCTCTTCCTAGAGTATTTCTCTAATCCAAAATATCATACAAGATAGCTTGCATATGTTAATCCAAACAAGTGGCGAAATGATAACTAGCATAATTGAACATACATGTAGAATGTAAAACACACCAATTGAAATAACATCACCTCAAGCATTGGAAGGAGAACACTAACACAATAGTACGCCAAAGTCATTTTTATTATATGAAAATGAATACAAAATCTAATGGAGTCTCTGTAAGCCCAATAGCTCCTTCTAAAGATACAATAATAGCCAAAGGCTCATTTAAATAGAACAATGGGAGCCAATCCCAATGAAAAATGAAATGACAAGTGTAGCAATGTTGAAGATCCCAATGTAGAAGAGAAATGACAAGTGGCATGCTGATGATGATTCAAAGGAAATTCGAATTTGATAAGTGGAGCGCCAATGCCAAGTGTGTAAGTTAATTTCTAAGATGTGGCAACATTTTTCTTGAAGCTGGACAACATACTCATGCGCCAAATTCGAATTTCCTTTGATGGCTGCAATGTGTGGAGTGTGGGCGTTGAACAGGGAGCACATTCCCCTTGATTTCTCACCAAATCCATCAAAGGAATGACACCTCTACTCAAATTGTTGTTTGTACCTATTCTAGACTGCATTTAGCTGTGCATATGGGCTGCCAGACATGCTTTGTGTATCCTCTAAAATCTGAACTGTAGGTTGGCATATATAAATACACTTGTGTTGACTGTCCTCCCAAATTTGCATATTAACTGTTTTATTGACTGCTGTAGATGCTGATAAGTGGCAGTTGTGTTGATTGGGCTAGTGTAGAGTTTTCTTTACATGGGTGTACGTGGAGTTCCTTTTTGCATGTGCTAAGTTGATGGGCCTGCCTTCTACTTATGTAAAGGAGTAAAGTGGGTCCCTTCCCACTTCTTTATTTCTTATTTTATTTCCATGACATTTACATTAAATCCAACTTGTAATTTGATCATACGTTATGTTTCAATGTTGGACCCTCTTTGACTTTAATTGGAACCATTTGACTTGCCACTTGGAACTTTGACTTTGACTTTCCTCCATGTGGTGGGTCCCACATGGCTGCCACATCACATTTTATATTCCCTTATATTTCCATGTCAAAATTTGACTTATTTTGACTATGGAAAAATTTATAAATTTTTCCATTTATTGATTTTTTTTTTTGAATTTTTTCTTCATTTTTGCCATTGTCATTAGGAAAATCGGCTTTTGAGGGACTATAATTCGTTTTTTGATTCCCAAAGTGGGTCCTAGGATAATGCTGGGTCTCTGAGGATGAATTTTGAGTAGTATCATGCCCCAGACATTTCGTAAGGCCACTTATTTACATCATTACATAGAAAATAATTAAAAAAATTCCATTTTGTGGGAAATTTTTAATTATTAAAATATCCTACTTAGACCTAGCCAAATTCCACGATTTTTTTTGTGTGATCTAGTTTGGTAATATACATCGACTTTAGTCACTAAGATGTGTTACGGGTTCAACCTTCAAACCGTCACCCCGACTTTGGGGTAAAAAGTGAGTGAAAAAACCTAGAAAATTATCCACCTCTGAAAAAGAAGGGATAAATAACCAGATAAAAAAAACACTCCAAAGTGTACCCGTTTGCTGATCGAGTCCCAACATCCTAGGCCTGTTACAGACTCAAAAAATCATCATTACTAGTATCACTTGTTACAATTCCTTGTAGGGTTTCGTATCTGGGTACAAGAAAGATGATGAGAAGATAGAATTAGAGTTAAAAAAGCTCTTTTGACTGATGATATCTGATGGTACAAGTGTTCACTGGATCATCCTTGGGCATGGCGTCTTTCATATAATCATCAGGTGCCATCCTAGTGGTCAACAGGGCCGAAGCCCTTTTTCATGGTCAAGCGACTAACTGCTAACTGGTTTAGGTACTAAAATCCTGAGTAGCCACGTTCGTTTGAAGGCCCTTTTGTGTTCTGGTTTTGGGCTAAGGAGAACGCGGAGTTGAGTACCTTATGTTGGCTATCTCTCGTTTGGTGACAGGGTAAAAGACATTATTCGTGTTCGAGTTGATTGTGAAGGGCCCACATCACCTTGAAGTACATCTCTCATTGCAACGGTGAATACATTTTGGAGGCTGAATCTGGTAGTCAATTAGGGTTGTGTTCATCCTTGGGCGAGATCCCAAACTCATGAGGGATGAATTGCCCCATGTAATGTGCCTAGATTTGAGTTGAGTGTTGGTGTGTGATCAAACCCCTGTGGTAGAGCAAATCGAAGGTCAAGTTTATTCATGGAGCTAAGGTCTGGAGGATTATATGTTCAATTATTCTTTGGAGGTCAAACTATAGAGGGCGATTAAGGGCTGAATCTCAGCAATTGGAGATTGCTGCATCCTATAACCATGTTTGAAAAAGAGAATTATTGAACGTAAATTCCAAGCTCAGTCTTAATATAATTGGCTAAGAGAATTAGTATTTATTGGGTAACTCTTGGTCTCGCAATTTTATTGGATAAGGGTTTCAAGTTGAGTTACAATTTTTTGAAGAAATGTCTCTGTTGTAATTGTTTCACTTATTTCAGATACACGTTTATGAAGTAAAGCTTGTGTAAAGAATAGGGTTCGTGCACACATCAATATATTTAGAATATTTGATATATGTAAATATCAATTATATGACAACGATATTTATATATAAGAATATTGAATGTACAAGAGATATAATATAATATGAGATGATATGGTTACAAATGGGGGCCTTACTTATACACTAGGCAAGGCGCCCCTTCACAAATTGTCATGTCTCGACTAGCATTCATAACTTATTAGTTTATACTTATTAATTATTTTCTATATTATATATTTATATTTGTTACATTGCCTTCCCCTTTAGAAAAGCTGTGTCCTCAAAGCTTATTGATGAAAAGGCTTGAAATCTTTTTTTGTCTCGAATGTCTTCTCGTCTTGGAATTGTCATCTTTGATGATACAAGATGATATGGTTAGAAATGAGGGTCGTAAATATAGAAGTTCTTAGAAAGGTTGTGAATAGGTTTTCTTCACCCGAAAGGGGACATTACAGTGTCCCAAAATCCATTGAAATCTACTTAAAGGGCACATTATAGAATACACAAAAAATCACAGCAATAAACTTGGCATAATTGCTCCTTAAAACTTCAGCTAGCTCGATGATCCTCCACACTTATAGCCCTTAAGCTTCCTTTATAATTTCATCTTGAGATAAATCCCTAACCCCCAATCTCCGAAGTGATAGATGACATGGATTAATTCCTAACCCACTTAAATTAATGGTAGAGATTTGATAATTCACTTAAATAATTAAATTATTTCTCCTTAAAAACATAGTCCAATAGCCTAAGTTACTAGGAAACAAAAATAGACACAATTTAGATACAAATCCGCCATATTTATGAAAATCTGGGATCTAGATATGGTGGGGAAGCACCATGTATAGAAAATAAAATATTATCTTTTTAATGTTAAAAAACCTATTCAAAATTAAAAATCGAAACCATTTATGACTCACAACATTTGAACTGAAATCATTAGATAATTCATAAATCAGAAGATTGAAACCATGATGCATCATGCTTATACAAAAGTGTTTCATCAATGGTCACTGTATTAATATGATGTCCTAGAGTAGGTCTAACTACCTGTAAAAAAAATGGGTTTACATGCTCATTAATTGAATATTTCAACTCTACATCATAACCTACCTATAATCTTCCTTGAAATTTCCCTTAAAATGTAAAAATCCCCATCTAGTTATATTGGTAAATGAATTTTGTACACTATTTAAGAACATGATGTAGTCTCATATTGTTCTAAGAGAACTGTTCACCTAAAGTTGGATGGGATCGATCTAAGAGAACTATTCACCTAAAGTTGGATGGGATCGATCTAATTAAATTGTTAATGGCACAAACATCCTTTGTACACTATATATTATTATCTATGTATTGTCTTAAAGCTTTCCTAATAGCATTACCAAAAATTGGAAATTAAAATGGCGATGTGTTAGACCTTTCCTGTGAGCATTATCATGTGCCATATAGCTTATAGGTAATTAATAACTTATACAACTATACAACCGATTACCAATAAGTAATCTAACTAAAAATCTAAATAGAATATTTTCTTTATAGGGTTCCAGATAGACATAAAATATCGTTAAAAAATAAAAAATAAACCAAAGTCTCTAATGTTATTTGCTTGGGATTTGGCACATTAGGGCTAGTTGGGACAAAATTCGTTTTAGTAGCATGGGATATGTTTCTAGGTTTGAAGGATCTGTTTACATGTTGGATCCTATGCAGATGTGCATGGATCTATATCCGCATCCATATCTGAAATGCAGATCCGCATATCTAGTATCGAGATCCCCTGGATCTTGTAACACAACCAATAGTCAACATTAATCAATTAAATTAATCAATGTGCTTTTCCTAAGTTAGACATAAGAAAGAAGCCAAAAAATCTTAACTCGAGTGCATTCGTGGAAAATTCGTTTCCCCAGTTACATGGGTTTGTTGAAATTCAGATGTTCTATGTTGTAGTCACTTATTCCAAAACTTCTTTTTGCTGCAATATTAGTTATAAGCAATTGTAGATTAATCATAAACCAAATGTAGAAGAGAAGACAAACAAGAACAAAATGAGACACAGAGAATTTAGGTCCATTAACCAAGGCAAAACCCATAAGGGGAAAACCCAAACAGATTCTTCTTCTATTAGATATCAATTGTTCAACATAGACACAAAGTACAATGAAGGATCAAGAGAATGAGTAAGTTTACCCAAATATGAATAAGTTGTAGCATAAAGATCATTGGTAGCAAAAACAGATGCAAACACTGAATCAACCTTTCCTAAAATAGAATCAACACTAAAACACTTAATCAATCTTGGCTCACCAAGTTCTACTCTTACTCTCCAAGTCTCTCTTTCACAATCTTCTTGAAGTCTCTCCAATTCTTTCTCAAGTTCGAATTCTTCGTTTAGAATGCACAAGTAGGTGAGGAGAAGGGATGACATGATATACATATATATGAGGAGCAACGAATTCTTGTCATATAGGAGGAGCAATACACATACCTTGAGGAATAGTAACATATGCCATTTAAGGGAGTGTAACTCATGCTGTTAAGGAGAGGAACACATGCCTTAGTAACTTGTGCCATTAAGGAGAGGTATGCATGCCTTGGTAACTTATGCCATTAAGGGGAGGTATGCATGCCTTAGATAAGGAGAGTGTAACGTATGCATTAAAGAGAGTGTAAGATGAATCTTTTATGACACACCTCTAATGAGTGTAAGAAGTATATTCCATGTCTTTAATGAGTGCGTAAGCGAGAGTGTAACGTATCATTAAGGGGGAGAGAGAGAGAGATACATAGTGCTATGTGAGACATCAAGGAGAGAGGTGTGAAGTGATTGAGGTGACAAGTGGTAATCCCCCCTACCATCAAGTCTGGGACTTGCCAAGGGTATACCACAATATGCATCATGTGTTGACAAGTGGTAATCCCCCCTACCATCAAGTTTGGGACTTGCCAAGAGTATACCCCAGTATGCGTCCTACCCACAAATTGGACTTGTTGGGATTGCTACCCATCTGGCCAATAGGTGAGGTAAAGCTTGGTTGTGTACGATCCTTGTCAGTTGTTGACAAGTGGCAATCTCCTCAAGCAGAGATGAGACTTGGTTGTGTGCGATCCTTGTCATGTGTTAACAAGTGGTAATCCCCCCAAAGTCTGTGGATGTTGGTGTTCTACCACTTGACTCTTATGGTAAAGCTTGGTTGTGTGTGATCCTTCTCATGTGTTGACAAGTGATAATCCCCCCAAGTCTGTGTCAAGGAGGAGAGATGGATATAGGGTGATAGATGAATCTCCCATATGATGATTCTTCTTCATTAGATTGAGACATCATTGTTCTAGAGTAGAGATGAACTGAGATTGTTGGAAAATGTAATTAATTTCGGTCTTCATAATTGTCATTGTACTCATGTCATTATGTATATCTTACGTAACAAGCAAATGAAGAAAGAAAAATATTATGTTCAAGCATGGGTTTCATGCTCCATTTAAATGGTCATTTAGTTCAAGCATGCATTTCATGCTCCTAGGGCTTGTCAAGTCAAAAGAATAGTTGTCACGAGTCAAAAGAGTCATTATCATTTGTATAAGACCCTTTTGGACAAATTGTAACATGTAAAAGATATTATTTTTGTGTCTAGAAAGTCAAATTTGTTCTCCAAGACTAAGTCGGCCCTACCAGTGAGACGTTGGCCTAGGAGAGGTCTATTTGACTCCATGAGAAAGATACATAAAGGAAGAGAGATTGACTCATTCATGCACACTTTAGAAGTTCGATCTCAAGCAAGGAAAAGGAAGCAAGTGTTGAAATTATGATGTTCTATGTTGTAACCATTACTTATTTTTTTGCTACAATATTAGCTAAGCAATTGTAGATAGAACATAAATCAAATGCACAATTGAAGAGAGCCAAGAACACGATAAGACAAAGAATTTATGTCCAATGACTAGGACAAAACCCAACTAGATTCTTCTTCTAGTAGATATCAATTTTTCAACAGAGATACAGAGTACAATAAGAGATCAAGAGAATGAGTAAGTTCGCCCAAATCTGAACAAGCTATAGCATGAAGATCACTGGTAGTAGCATTTGTTGCAAACACTGAATCAACTTTCAAGTTCTGCTCTTACTCTCCAAGACTCTCTCTCTCACAACCTTTTTCAAGTCTCTCCAACCCTCTCTCAAATTCAAATTCTTCTTTCACAATGCACAAGTAGTGAGAAGGAGATGATATGAGATACATATATATAGGAGTAGCAACAAATTTTGGTCATAAAGGAGGTATGCATGCCATTAAGGAGGTATGCATGCCATTAAGGAGGTACACATGCCTTAATAACTTATGCCGTAAAGGAGGTATGCATGCCTTTGTATCTCATGCCATTAAAGAGGTATGCATGCCTTTGTAACTCATGCCATTAAGGAGGTACACATGCCTTAATAACTTATGCCATAAAGGAGAAAATGTAACATATTCATTAAAGAGTACATAAGAGGAATCTTTTGTGACATTCTTTAATAAGTGTGTAAGAGGAATATGCCATGCTTTTAATGAGTGCATAAGAGAGATTGTAACATATCCATTAAGTGAGAGAGAGTAACATATGCATTAATTGAGGGGAGTCACATATGACACGATTGAGTGACATGAATTTCCTTTGAGTAATGATATACTATCATAAAGAATAATAGTAATAATAATAATATTGATGATTAAGTCAAGATTGAACTATTAAGATTGGTTACTGATAAGTTAAGTGATTTTCCATCAATTATACTTGATTACCAATTGATGCAAGGTGATTTAGTATTTTTGGAAAGTCATACTTGAGATGCTAGACATGACTTTTTATTTTAAGAGAGTCACTCCAAAATTGTCAGAAATGAGATTTATTTAAGGAAATGCATCCTTGAGCTGTCAATTTTCAACACTCCCTCTCGGCTGGGGAGGGATTTCTTCCTGCAACAAAGAGATTTGTTTTTTTTTTGCTTATCTCTATTGAAGAATCTAATATGGAAGCTATTAAAACAATTCTCCTTATTCTTGATAAAAGCTTGTGAACTTATGTTAGCTTCTTATTATTCTTCATTAAATTCTTTTCATCAAGCAATTATCAAGATCATAAACCATGAAGATCATCAAAGACAATGGATGCAAAATATAGGCTCCAAGCCAGGGAAAAATCCCTCCAACATGGAAAACCTAGAAATAATTTCTTCTCTTCTTATAGAATTAAATCAAATGAGAAATCCAAGACCCAAAGACCAAAGCCAAGACCTCCTCCAAGCACCAAGTCAACCCTCCAACAATACCTTCTTCAAACAAGCTCAAGTCAACAAGGTCAACAAAAGTCAAAGTTTCTTGTCAAAACAAGGTTTCGACCCTCTATTTTAGACCTGTAGTTTGGACCTGCAATTCTCGACCTCCTAGCAATTGCAGAAACCCTAGTTTCACACTTGTGAGAGAAATCAAGTCCAAAATCAGATTTTCTTTCTTGCTTTTGACTTCCTCTTGTCTTCTTGTTCTTCTCTCTTCTTGCTTCCTTTTCCTTGCTTGAGATCAAACTTCTGAAGTGTGTCCAAAACCAAATGAGTCAAACTCTCTTCCTTTATATATCTTTCTCATGGAGTCAAATAGGCCTCTCTTAGGCTGACTTCTCACTGGTAGGGCCAACTTGGTCTTGGACATCCTTATTCTATTTGTTTGATTCCTCAAGGATATTTTTTCTGACCCGATGTATTTTTAGATTACAATTTCACCAACTTATCATAGATTGCTTTAGATGTACTCAAATCAACAACAAAGGATATGAGATGATCCTTTATGGAGTCAATAAGAATCCTTTGTGCCCTCACTTCTCCCTTCTTATATCTTGCTAATTCTTGACCCTTTTCTTTGTCTGGTTGAGTAATTTCTCCAAGAACATATTCCATGACTTCATTTTCTGTAAGCACCAAATCAATCCCCTTTTTCCATGTTAGGAAGTTTGCTGATCCAACGAGCTTGTTGTTTTGATTTGTAGATTGAGATGTGGAGAACAATATGGTACTTGTCAAACATGTCCTTGATGATGCCTTCAACTATCCCGATGCTTTCAAGAATCTTCAAGAGACTTCAAAGATGCCCTTGAATGATGACTTCTAGGATGCCTTCAACAATAGTGTCTTCAAGTTTCTCCAAAGAGTGGATGATGTACCCAAGATTCTTGATGCTTCCTTGTCTACCTTGACCTTGTAAGATGCTTCCTACAAAGATGTCTTCCAATGAGCCTTCAAAATGATAGCCTTCTAGGAGAGAGAGAGAGATCAATGGAGGAGTAACAACCTTCCTTCAGGATGTTCTTTTTGATTCCTCTTTCTTGTAGTATTCCTTGTATCCTTCATAGAGTCTTTTGTTGTGTCCTTTTGACAAACATCCTTTTTTTCTTATGCCAACTAGATTATCTTCAAGCTACCTTCTTTTCACCTTAGCTCTGATACCATGTTGGAGAATCTAGTATGGCAGCTATTAAAACAATTCTCCTTATCCTTGATAAAAACTTGTGAACTTATGTTAGCTTCTTATTATTCTTAGTTAAATTCTTTTCATCAAACAATTATCAAGATCATAAACCATGAAGATCATCAAAGACAATCAACACAAAATATATGCTCCAAGCCAGGGAAAAACCCCTCCAAAGGGGAAAAGCGAAAAATAGTCTCATCTCTTCTTATAGAATCAGATCAAATGAGAAATCCAAGACCTAAAGACTAAAGCCAAGACCTCCTCCAAGCACCAAGTCACCCCTCCAACAATTCCTCCTTCAAACAAGCTCAAGTCAACAAGGTCAACGGAAGTCAAAACTTCAAAGTTTATGGTCAAAACAAAGTTTGTCCTCTATTTCAGACCTGCAATTCAAACTTGCAATTCTTAGCCTCCTAGTAGCCGCAAAACAACAAAGTTTGTCCTCTATTTCAGACCTGCAATTCAAACTTGCAATTCTTAGCCTCCTAGTAGCCGCAAAACCTAGTTTTGCACATGTGAGAGAAATCATGTCCAAAAATTAGATTTTCCGTCTTGCTTTTGACTTCCTCTTGTCTTCTTGTCCTTCGCTCTTCTTGTTGTTGAAAATTGGTAGCTCAAGGATGAATTTTCTCATCTAAAATCTCATTTCAGACAATTCTGGAGTGACTTTAAAAAAAGAGAAAGTCATGTCTAGCATTTCAAGTATGACTTTCGAAAAATAGTAAATCACCTAGTATCAATTGGTAATCAAGTATAGTTGATGGAAAATCACTTGACTTATCATTAATCAATCCTAATAGTTCAATCTCGACTTAATCATCAATATTGTTATTATTACTATTATCCTTTTTGATAGTATTATATTATTATTAAAAGGAGATCCATGTCTCTCAATCATGGTGCTCGATCATGTCATATCTAACTCCCCTCGATTAATGCATATGTTACTCTCCCTCACTTAATGGACACGCTACACTCTCTCTTGTGCACTCATTAAAACCATGGCATATTCCTCTTACACACTTATCAAAGCATGTCATAAAAGATTCCTTTTACGCACTCTTTAAAGCATATGTTACATACTCTTATTTATGGCACAGGTTACTAGGACATGCATTGATCTCCTTTATGGCATAAGCTACTAAGGCATGCGTACCTCGTTAATGGCACGCGTTACAAAGGCATGCATACATCCTTAATAGCATGAGTTACAAAGGCATGTGTACCTCCCTAAATGGCATATGTAACTCCTCTTCAAGGCATGCGTATTGCTCCTTTATGACTAGAATTTGTTGCTCCTCCTATATATATGTATCTCATATCATCTCATTCTCACTACTTGTGCATTGTGAGAGAAGAATTTGAACTTGAGAAGGAGAGTTGGAGATACTTGAAGGAGATTGTGAGAGAGAGAGACTTGGAGAGTAAGAGCAGAACTTGAAGGTTGATTCAATGTTTGTATCAGCTACTGCAACTTGTTTAGATTTGGGTGAACTTACTCATTCTCTTGATCTCTCATTGTACTTTGTATCTCTGCTGAACTATTGATATCTACTAGAAGAAGAATCTGGTTGGGTTTTTCCCTAGTCATTGGACCTCAATTCTTTGTGTCTTATCTTGTTCTTGGCTGTCTTCAATTGTGCATTTGGTTTATGTTCTACCTAGAATTTCTTAACTAATATTGCAACAAAAAATGATGTTTTAAAATAAGTAATTGTTACAACATAGAACATCAAAATTTCAACATGGTATCAGAGCTTTGCTGAAGACAAGCCCAAGAAGATAAGAACTGTCATCCTTCTATTTTCTGCTGAATATCACTTGCTGCACCTATTTTCTGCTGAAATATCACTTGTTGCTCATCTATTTTCTGGTGAAATATCACTTGCTACTCTTTCTTGCTGCTAAACTTTGTTTGACTTACTGCTGAAATTTGTTTGTTGCTAAAAGATGTCTTCTTCTTACTTCAAGAGTGAAGAGAAGCTGAATGATGCTTTGAATTTTGGTCCATGGAAGGCAAGATTGAATATTACTCTTGAAGAACATGATGTACTGGAATATGTTGAAGGCATGGTAGCAGAACTGCTAGAAAATTTGATTGCTGCTGTCAAGGCTAGATACAAGAATGAAGAAGTCAAGGCTAAGAAGATTATCCTTGATTCTCTTGGAGACTATCTCGTCGCTTATGTCTCCAAGTTGAAGAAATCGAAGGAAATGTATGACAAATTGATTGGAATGTATCAAGTAAACAACTTGAGTCAAATCCTTGCTTTTAAGAATCAACTCAAGGACATTAAGTGAAGAGATGAGAGATCATTGAAGCATGCTTCATGAGGATATCTAAAATCAAGGATCAGTTGTCAACTGCTGGTGAAATTGTATCTGATAAAGCGTTGGTGCTGATTACACTTGGAGGTCTTTCTCCAACTTGGGAAATTTTTATTACTACCATCAACAACAATGATAAGTGTCTCACATTTGATGAGTTCTTGGGAAAGTGCAGTCAAGGAGAGGCCAAAATGATTTTTTTAGAGGAAGAATTCTTAAGCATGAAGAGGGAGAACCTACTGCCTTCGTTGCCCAAGACAAAAATTAGAAAGGAAAAAAGGTCATTACTTTTTAGGAAAACTTGCTTCGTGATCCATTAATAAATAAACATGATAGTAATTAAAGTGTTGCATGTGTTTAATAGTTGTGGTTTTGGTACTTGTTGATGCATGTAAAAGTAAATAGTAGTTTTACTTCTATTTATGCATGTGCAAGAAAATGTTGCCTTGAAAATAAGTATAATGAATAGAAGGTTATGAAAGAATAACTGATAGAAATGAATACTAAAGATAGCCAGATTTTGATTCTTTCACATTATATTTGATGAGAAAGGTCATGGGTTTATTGACAATAGTGATTGCAGTAAAGAATCATGACTTTTGCAAATGATGGAATGATAGTTTTCTAAACTAACATCTTTTGCAACGATCAAAGATGAATTATATCATTGCAGGTAATGAAGTCAATATGTATAATTATTATTACTTGCCTTCACTATGGGATCATGATTTGGAGATCTTTATAAAATCAATGGAAGACCTATCCATGCATTGATCCATGATAGTGAACTGTGACACCACTGAAGGTTCACTCATCTTCACTATAAAGCATTGTCTCATGTGAGAAAGATGGTTTCTGGAATGCTTGAGATTATAGTGGATCATGATGGAGTTTGCCAAGGGTGTGTAAGTGGAAAGCATGAAAAGGGACCATTCCCTTCAAGCAAAAAAAAAAACCAATCAGTTACTCCATCTTGTACATTTGATTTATGTGGACCTATACCTGTAACTTCTCTTGGTGGCTACTTGTATTATATAAACTTTGTGCATGATTTTTCTCGCAAAACTTGGATTTTCTTTTTGAAAAACAAAAGTCAAGCATTTAACATGTTCAAAGACTTTAAAGCTTTGGTAGAAAAGAAAATTGGAAAGCAGATTGAATTTTTCAAATCCGACAACCGAGGAGAGTTCACTTCAAATGATTTCATTGACTTCTTCAAAGAATTTGGAATAACGAAAGAGACCATCGTACGATGTAACCCAAAACAAAATGGTCTGGCCGAAAGAAAGAACATAACCATCATGAAAGTAGTCAAAGCTATCTTGTATGATCAAAAGCTACCAAAGTTTCTTTGGGGAGAAGCTGCTAACACTGCTACCTATGCCTAAAATAAATCTCCACACCGAGCCTTAGACAACAAGACTTCTGAAGAAGTCTTCGCTGGTGAAAAGCCTGAAGTTGGGCACCTGAGGATCTTTGGCTTCCTTGTCTACTTTCACGTGCCAAAGGAAAAGAGGACCAAGCTAGAAGCTTTAGGTAAGAAAGGTATGTTTATTAGTTGTCATGAAAATTCTAAAGCTTACAAAATATACGTGCCTGGTCAAAGAACTATAAAGTTTAGCATGGATGTAATATTTGATGATGATGCAACTCTTGGAAAGGCAAGAGACAATCCTTCTCTTGCTAATGTTGGAAGTCAGGATGATGCCTTGGATGCATAAGAATATCCTGAGCCTGAGTTTGATCTCGTTGATGAACCCATGGAGCTCATGGA
The DNA here is from genome assembly GCA_000404065.3 of Pinus taeda. Lineage (NCBI taxonomy): Eukaryota > Viridiplantae > Streptophyta > Pinopsida > Pinales > Pinaceae > Pinus > Pinus taeda. The sequence goes on along the minus strand of APFE030727451.1, from coordinate 11,543 downwards.
CCCATTAGATTCTCCTCCATGTGATCCTCCTGCTATAAAGAGACCATTATGGCTTCGTGACACTCTACAAGATGCTGATAGACATGCTGCCCCCAGAGAAACTTTCAAAGAAAGCAAGAAACCATGCTGGTTACAAGGATATGTTGTAGCCATGAGCAATATTATTCAGGTTGAGCCATGCACTTTTGAAGAAGCAATGAAAGATCAAGTATGGAATGATGCAATGGCCGAAGAATATGAGTCCATCATACATAATGATGTATGGGAAGTAGTTTCAAGACCCAAAGGTAAGTTTGTTGTGACTGCTAAATGGTTGTACAAAATTAAACACGGTACATATGGCAGTAGTGAAAAATATAAAGCTAGATTTTGTGGCTAGAGGTTTCTCTCAAAAAGAGGGAGTAGACTATGATAAGATTTTTGCACCTGTTTCTTGATATATTATCATCTTATCTATTGTGGCTCTAGCTTCTAGCCATAGATGGACTGTTCACCAAATGGATGTGAAAACTGCTTTTCTACATGTATTTTTAAGTATTTGTAGAGCGACCACAAGGCTTTGAAGTGCATGACAGGAAAACTCATGTGTGTAGACTAAAGAAATCTCTCTATAGATTGACGTAAGCCCCAAGAGCTTGGTATGCACACATTGATAACTTCTTAATGAAGCTTGATTTTACCAGAAGTAATGCCGATCCAAATCTCTACTTTAAGACAGTGCAAGGTATGCCTTTGATTTTGGTGTTATATGTTGATGACTTATTCTTGATTGGTGGAGAACCTCATATCCTCTAGTGTAAGAGGGAGTTAGCTTTTGAATTTGAAATGAAAGATCTTCGTTTGATACATTACTTTTTGGGCCTAGAGGTATGGTAGAAACTTGGTGAAATTTTCCTTTGTCAATGAAAATATGTTGTTAAGCTTCTAGAAAGATTCAATACGACAAAATGGAAGTCCATGAACACACCAATGAAAATGAATTTCAAAAAGTTACGTGGTGAAGCTGCAGGACTTGATTTGGCTAATCCTTTCGAGTATCAACATTTGAGTGGGGCACTAATGTTCTTAGTGAACACTAAACTGGATATATGTTTTGCGGTCAATTCTCTAAGCCAATATATGATTAAGCCATCACATGCACACTAGATTGCTGCAAAGCATGTGCTGAGATACCTACATGGGACCATCAATCTTGGATTGAGATATACTCCCGGAGATGTGAGACTACATGGGTACTTTGATGTTGATTGGACTAGTAACTCTCTGACAGAAAGAGCACACCTAGATGTTTCTTTAGCTTGGGATTCGCCATGATATCTTGGATGAGTAGAAAACAAAACTCTGTAGCCCTTAGCATGACTGAAGTTGAGTACATTGCTGCTAGCATGGCTAGTTGTGAGGCAGTATTACTGAGGAAGCTCTCTGGAGAGCTGTTTGAGTATGTGTTAGATACGACAGTGATATATTGTGACAATAAGAGTGGGATTTGACTTGTAGAAATCTCATGTTCCATGACAAGTCTAAGCACATTGAGGTCAAATATCACTATATCCAGGTTATGGTGTTGAGAGGAGCAGTAAGATTCCATGATATCGCAAATGATGATTAGATAAATGACATACTTACCGAGCCTTTGCCAAAATCGAAGTTCTTGGTATTCAAAGAGCATCTTGGATTGACGGATGTGACCCTTCCTAGTGGGGGCGATCATGGATGATCGAGAACACTAAGCTATGCTCTTCCCTCTTGTTTGAGCTCCCAAATTGGGAATGGAGCCAGGAGAGCTCCTGGAGTTGAGGGAACTCTTGCTTGTAAGTTGTGCGTGTTGAGAAATGTAGGGCATTCAAAGTTACAAGATTTCTCTGCGTGATAATTGTTTTTGATATAATTTTGCTTCTTAACTTATAGTCTTCTTGTTGTTAGCTTATTAATGAGTTCTCATCAAGACAATTACCAATATGCACAATAAAAGACAAGTGACACAGTATGTAGGCTTCTCAGCCAGGGCCAAAACCTCTCACCTCTTGAGAGGAAAACCCGATCAAAATTCTTCTTCTAGATCTTCATTTGATAAGTACCAAGACCATGACATAGATCCTTGAATCTATTATCCTCCCAAGAACCTTGTCACTCACCTTGATGCTTTTCCTCTTCCTTTCTTTGCCTTTCTTCTTGATCTTGAACTGCTCTCCTCAGCTCCTTCTAGAGAACCTCGATCGCTATCTTTAAATTGCTCCTTCTTGACATCCTTTAGAGAGTCTCGGTCTATAGGTCTTTATTGGTTTCCTCTAGAGAAACTTGGTCTCTAGATCTCTACTTTGACCTTTCCAGAATAATCCCTCCTAGCTACCCCAGAGGAAACCTCTGCACCGCTTGCCCAAAAGAAAACCCTTCTTCACTGCCCTAGAAGAAACCCTTTCTTCACTGCCTAGAAGAATACTCCTTCGCTTGCCCAGAAGAATCTTTTTCGCATATCCATAAGAAACTCCTTTCTTATCCTTCCTTCGCACTTCTTCTTCACCCTTTTCTTTGCACTTCTCTTTGACCGAAAGCTTGTCGAGTTGGTTGATCGAATTATGTTCCTTTAAGTGAGGCCAAGTAGGCTATATATACACTTCTTCATATGACATTTAGGTTGACATGATAGCTGGAGTTAGGCCGACTTCATCTAGAGAGTTCTTCCATCTTTGTAGGCTGACTTGAAGAGGATAGATGACAAGTTCTTGGAGGATACTTTATATAGGCAAGATTGACCTTTTGACAAATTGTAACATGACTTCATTACATGACAATGACTCTATACCATTTTATCACTAGATGACAAATAAATCCTAAAGACTCTCAGTGGGAGTCTTGACTCAAAAACAAAATCCCTTGCTCATGAAACCCATGAAGTAAGTCAATATAATAATTTTATTTTTCTTGTTTACATGTCATTACATAAAATCATATTTACATGTCGGTATGAAGACCGAACCTAGTTACACTTTTCAACAGTGTGCGATCCTTGTCTTGTGTTGACAAGTTGTAACCCCCCCCAACATCAAGTTTGGGACTTGCCAAGAGTATACCCCAGTATGCATCCTACCCACAAGCTTGGCTTGTTGGGAGTACCGCCCATCTGGCCAATGGGTGTGGTAAAGCTTGGTTGTGTGCAAACCTTGACAAGTGGTAATCCCCCCAAGTAGAGGAGAGACTTGGTTGTGCGTGATCCTTGTCATGTGGTAATCCCCCCAAGCAAAGATGAGACTTGGTTGTGCATGTTCCTTGTCATGTGTTGACAAGTGGTAATCCCCCCAAAGTCTATGGATGTGGGTGTTCTTCGACTCAACTCTTATGGTAAACCTTGGTTGAGCGCGATTCTTGTCATGTGTTGACAAGTGGTAATCACACCAAGCCCGTGTCCAGATGGGAAGATCAGTGGATATAGGGTGATATATAAATCTCCCCTATGATGATTCTTCTTCATTAGATTGAGATATCATTGTTCCAGATGATACAAAGAAGAGATGAACAAAGATGAGCAGAGATTTTTGATGCAAAAATGAATTCCTCCCTTGCTGAGAGGAGTGTTGAAAATTGGCAGCTCGGGAATGAATTTCCTTATATAAAAGCTCATTTCTGACAATTCTAGTGACTTTTTAAAAATAGAAAGTCATGTCTACCATCTCAAGTATGACTTTCCATAAATAGTAAATCGCCTAACATCAATTGGTAATCAAGTATAGTTGATGGAAAATCACTTCACTTATCATTAATCAATCCTAATAGTTCAATCTTGACTTAATCATGAATATTATTATTATTACAATTATTCTTTGTGATAGTATATTATTATTAAAAGGAAATTCATGTCTCTCAATCATGGCACTCAATCATGTCATATGTAACTCCCCTCAATTAATGCACATGTTACTCTCTCTTACTTAATGGATATGTTACACTCTCTCTTACGCACTCATTAAGAGTATGGCATATTCCTCTTACACACTTATTAAAGCATGTCATAAAAGATTCCTCCTACGCACTCTTTAATGAATATGTTACATTCTCTTCTTTATGGCACAAGTTACTAAGGCATGCGTTGATCTCCCTTATGGCATAAGTTATTAAGGCATTCGTACCTCTTTAATGTCATGAGTTACAAAGGCATGCGTACCTCCTTAATGGCACGAGTTACAAAGCTATGTGTACCTTCCTAAATGGCATATGTAACTCCTCTTCAAGGCATGTGTATGACCAGAATTTGTTGCTCCTCCTATATATATGTATCTCATATCATCTCATTCTCACTACTTGTGCACTGCAAAAGAAGAATTTGAACTTGAGAGAGAGAGTTGGAGATACTTGAAGAAGATTGTGTGAGAAAGGGAGTCTTGGAAAGTAAGAGCATAACTTGAAGGTTGATTTAGTGTTTGCAACAGTTGCTACTACCACTGATCTTCATGCTATAGCTTGTTCACATTTGGGTGAACTTATTCATTCTCTTGATCTCTCATTGTACTTTGTATCTCTGCTGAACAATTGATATCTACTAGAAGAATAATTTGGTTGGGTTTTCCCCTTCTGCGTTTTGCCTTGGTCATTGGACTTAAATTCTCTGTCTTATCTTGTTCTTGGTGCTCTTCAATTGTGCATTTGGTTTATCTTCAATCTACAATTGCTTAACTAATATTGCAACAAAAAAAGGTTTTGGAGTAAGTAATTGTTACAACATAGAACATTAGAATTTCAACACTTGCTTCCTTTTCCTTGCTTGAGATTGAACTTCTAAAGTGTGTCCGAATGAGTCAAACTCTCTTCCTTTCTATATCTTTCTCATGGAGTCGAATAGGCCTCTCCTAGGCCAACTTCTCACTGGTAGGGCCGACTTGGTCTTGGAGGACAAATTTGACTTTCTAGACACAAAAATAACATCTTTTACATGTTACAACTTGCCCAAATGGGTTTTATACAAATGATAATGACTCTTTTGACTCATGACAAGTATGCTTTTGACTTGACAAACCTTAGGAGCATGAAATGCATGCTTGAACTAAATGACTATTCAAATGAGCATGAAACCCATGCTTGAAAATAATATTTCTCTTTTTTCTTTTGTTTGTTACATAAGATATACATAATGGCATGAGTACAATGACAATTATGAAGACCGAAACTAATTACATCTTCCAACAATCTCAGTTCATCTCTGCTCTCAAAAAATGATGTCTCAATCTAATGAAGAAGAATCATCATAGGGGAGATTCATCAATCACCCTATATCCACTGATCTCTCCTCCTTGACACAGACTTGGGGGGATTAGGACTTGTCAACTCATGACAAGGATCATGCACAACCAAGTCTCATCTCTGCTTGGGGGGATTACTGCTTGTCAACACCTGACAAGTATCGCGCACAACCAATCTTTACCACACCTATTGGCCATATGTGTGGCAATCCCAACAAGTCCAACTTGTGGGTGGGATGCATACCGGGGTATACTCTTGGAAAGTCCCAAACTTGATGGTAGGGGGGATTACCACTTGTCAACACATGACAAGGATCACACAACCTACAGTCAAGAGTTCCCTCAACCCCAGGAGCTCTCCTGGCTCCATTCCCAACTTGTGAGCTCAAACAAGAGGGAAGAGCATAACTCAGTGTTCTTGACCATGCATGACCGCCCCCACCAGGAAGGGTCACATTCATTAGTCCAAGCTGCTCTCTGAACACCAAGAACTTCCTTTTTGGCAAAGACTTGGTTAGTATGTTAGCTATCTGATCATCAGGCGCAATATGATGGAGCCTGACTTCTCCTCTCTGCACCATATCCCAGATAGAGTGATATTTAATCTCAATGTGCTTGGACTTGTCACGGAACATTGGATTTTCTCCAAGTCGAATCCCACTTTTATTGTGAGAGTATATTACTGTTGTATCTAGTACATGCTCAATCAACTCTCAAAGAGCTTCCTCAACCATACTACCTCACAGCTAGCCATGCTAGCAAATTGTACTTGGCTTCAGCCGTGCTAAGGGCTACAAACTTCTATTTTCTGCTCATCCAAGATATCATGACAAATCTCAAGCTAAAGCAGCATCCAAATGTGTTTTTTCTTTCAGCGGAGTTACTAGCCCAATTAACATCAGAGTAGCCATGTAGTCTCACATCTCCGACATTATATCTTAATTCGAGATTGATGGTCCCATGCAGGTATCTCAGCACATGCTTTGCAGCGATCCAATGTGCTTGTAATGGCTTAATCATATATTGGCTCAGAGTATTGACCGCAAAAGATATGTCTGGTCTAGTGTTCACTATGAACATCAGTGCCCCAATTAATTGTCGATATTAGAAGGATTTGTCAAATCAGGACCTGCAACTTCACCACATAACTTCTTGAAATTAATTTTCATTGGAGTATTCATGGACTTACATTCTATCATACCAAATCTTTCTAGTAGCTTGATAACATATTTTCTTTGAGAACGGAAAATCTCACTAGGTCTTTGCCATACCTCTAGGCCTAGGAAGTAGTGCATCAAATGAAGATCGTTCATTTCAAGCTTAGAAACTCCCTCCCTCTTACATTGGAGGATAAGAGGTTCTCCACATGTTAAGAATAAGTCATCAACATATAATACCAAAATCAAAGGCGTACCTTGGACTGTTTTGAAGTAGATATTTGAATCAACATTGCTTCTGGTAAAACCAAGCTTCATCAAGAAGCTATTAATGTGGGCATACCAAGCTCTTGGGGCTTGCATCAATCCATAGAGATCTTTCTTTAGTCTACACACGATTCTGGTCATGTACTTCAAAGCCTTGTGGTTGCTCCACAAATACTTCTTCCTTGAGGAAGCCATGTATAAAAGCAATTTTCACATCCATTTGGTGAAGAGTCCATCCATGGTTGTGTTGAAGGAAATGTAACTAGGTTCGGTCTTCATAAATGTACTTTTGATATTTGTACATTCAAGAAAATAAATATTATTTTCATAATATATATCAATGAGTTTCTTGCTCATTGAAGTAGGTCTAGCACATGTCAAAGTGCTATAGGTGAGTCAAATAGTCAAAAGGAAATGTTGAAGGCCTTAAGGGCATGCTACACCATGTATAAATATATATTAAAGTCAAAGGGAAAACCTCCAAGCAAAGTCAAGTCAACTCCTATGCAATGGCACCTTCAAGAAGCTCCTTCAAGCATGCTACACCACCATGGAAACTATCTAAAGTTTGCTCAACAAATCAGCCTCCTAGCAATCCTTAAGTCGACCTACCAACAAGGTGACTAGTCGGCCTTCTAGTCAGCCTAAATGGAGGGATAGACCTCTATATATAGAGGTTGTCCACTCCTCCATAACGCATTCAAGGAAGCTCTGAAATCAGCGAGGAGATAAGCCTAGAAAAGGAAGTTAAGGGATGTCTAAAGGGTCTCCAAAGTGCAGCGAAGAAAGAAGGAAACTTAGCGAGGGTTAGGGACTGTTTCTAGGGCCAAGAAACAATGACACGTGCCAGGATAAGGAAGACAGACTGCAGTTTTAGCAGTAGCAAGGTTTCAGTGCAAGATTCGTTGGTATTTGAGCTAGTCACTAGGCCTACAAGGCCTCCCAAGCCAAGCGAAGAAGTCCCTCTCTCTAGCGAAGGAAGAAAGACCCTAATTCACTAAGGGTACTCTCCACACATGGAAAACTAGGGTAGCAGAACAGAAGAACAGTCATACACTCAAGAAGGATCTCAGTTGGTCAAAGTTGAAGTATTCTTGAGCAAGGGATAGAAGAGGAACACCTCATCTAGAAGACTCACTAAAGGAAGGTCTATCTCTAGACAAGAATCGTAGTAAGAGAACGAAGTGTTAGGAGGACAAAATGCCGGAGAACAAAGTGCCAGAAGAGGTGCCGAGAAATAAGGACTTGAGATGTGCTTGAAGGATACTCTTGTTAAGGGTCTAGGGTTTGGCATTGATCAATAGAAGCTTCAATAAGAGAAATTCACTAAAGGGTTTTCCTCTCAAGAGAAAAGAGGCTTTGGCCTTGGCAGAGAGCCAACATCTTGTGTTCTTGTTCTTATGTTTTGGTAGCAATTTGATGAAGTACACACACATGCATTAATAATAAGAAGAAGAAGATTAAGCTAATAAGGAAAGGTAAAAATACTCCACAAATTGTTATCAAGTAACGAAGAATCACAATACACTACTTTGCCCTAGATTCCTCAACAGGTTGGTAGCTAGAGCCACAATAGATTAGATGGTAGTATGAGCAACAGGTGCAAGAATATCATCATAGTCTACTTCCTTTTTCTGAGAGAAACATCTGGCCACAAATCTAGCTTTATATTTTTCAATACTTCCATCTACACCATGTTTAATTTTGTACAACCACTTAGAAGTCACAACAAACTTACCTTCAGGTCTCGGAACTACTTCCCACACATCATTATGTATGATGGACTCATAATCTTCGACCATTACATCTCTCCATACTTGATCTTCTACTACTTCAAAAGTGTATGGTTCAATCGTAATAATGTTGCTCATGGCTACAAGGTATATCCCTGGAACCGACATGGTTTCTTACTTTCTTTGAAGGTTCCTTTGGGGGCAACATGTCTATCAACATCCTTGCAGGTGTAATGAAGCCATAATGGTCTCTTTCTAGCAAGAGAATGACATGGAGAAGGATCCAAGTTTTGAAGAAAGTGTAACTAGGTTCGATCTTTGATATTTGTATTTATTCAAGAAAAGAGAAATTAATTTTCTGATATTTGTCAATGAGTTTCTTTCTCATTGAAGTAGGTCAAGCACATGTTTAAGTGCTTCTAGGAAGTCAAAGAGTCAATGTATTTATGTAAGACCCTTTGAGGGCATATTACACTATGTATAAAATGCTATAAAGGTCAAAGGAATACCTCCAACCAAAGTCCAAGTCCTCTCCATGCAGCAACGTCCACCAAATGAAGCAAAACGATGGAATAAATTCATGTCGGCCTTCTAGTCGGCCTAAAAGGAGGGACAATCCTTTATATATAGAGGTTGTCCAATCCACTATAACGTCAAGCAACTCTCATCTGAAATCGGCGAAGTATATAAGCCGAGAAGAAGTGACAAAAGGACAAGTTTAAGGGTCTCCTAGTGCAACGAAAGAAGGAGAAGAAAAAGCGAAGTTCTGGGATTGTATCTAGGGCAAGAAACAATTACACGTGCCAAGTTAAAGAGGACAGTTTGCGGGTATAACAACAGTAATATCAGAGTTCAAAATTCGTTAGTGTTTGGGCTAAATATTAGGCCTACAAGGCCTCCCACGTCTAGTGAAGAAGTCCCTCTCTCTAGCAAAGATAAAAGGGATGCTAACTCTCTAAGGGTAGTTCCACACGTGGGAAAATTAGGGTTGTTGTTTAGTCACATCAGTTTGTAGACATATCTCAAGTAGAATCTCGTTGGGTCTAGAGAAGAGTGACTCCGCAAGAAAATAACATATCTAAAGGGAGAAGAAGAATATCTTATCAAGAAGCTCACATAAGCAAGGTCTATCTCTAGACAAAAATCGAAGAAAGAGGATGAAGTGTTGGAGAGCAAAGTTCCAGAAGGAGGAAGTCCATGTGCCGGGGAACATAGTGCAGAAAAGAGGAAGGACTTGACTTGTGCTTGGAAGACATCCTAGTTAAGGGTCTAGGGTTTGGCATTGATCAATAGGAAGCTTCAATAAGAGAAAAACTTACTAAAGGGTTTTCCTCTCAAGAGAAGAGAGGTTTTGGCCTTGGCAGAGAGCCAACATCTTGTGTTCCTGTTCTTATGGTTTTGGTAGCAGTTTGATGAAGTACACACACATGCATTAATAAGAAGAAGAATATTAAGCTAACAAGAAATGTAAATAGACTTCACAAAGTGTTATCTAGTCAAGAAGAATCACACTACACCTAATTGCCCTAGATTCTTCAACATGGTATTAGAGCTAAGGTGACACATCAAGAAAAGGGCATCTCAAGAACTCTCATAAGGTGACTCATCAAGGAAGGACATCTACAAAGTTGAACCATCAAGCCAAGAAGTCTCGATCACTTCAAGGACAAGAAGGCCTACCATCCATCATTCATCAAGGACGACTACAAATCAAGAAGAAGAACCTTACATAAAGACAACTACAAAGAAGAGCAAATCAAAGAGGGACCTACATCATCTACAAGTCATCAAGAAAATTTCATCATCAAGCAAGTTCACTTGGAGAAGGCAACTTGAAGAACATCATGATCCTAGGAAGGCAAGCTATCAAGTCTTCAAGGAGAAGGAAAATCCACTACATCTAAAAATCTATCAAGTAAGTATATGCCCCCTATTGAATATACATCAATATCTTTTTGCAAGGAAAGCAAAAAATTGGTAGGTACCAATAACTGTCTTGCATGGAAGGAGAGGATTGATTGATTTACTTCTCAAGGAGAATGAACTCAAAGGGAATGTTACTGTTCTTGCTAAGGAACAAACTCAAGCTTTAGCCAAGTATAATAAGGATGAGACAAGAGCTCAAAGGATTCTAATAGAATCTATCAAGGACTCTCTCATTCCTTTTGTCTCCAAATTTGAAACATCAAAAGAAATCTATGATAAACTAGTAGAGCTATTCTCAGTAACCACAACTGGAGAAGCGATATCTCTAAGAAATGGATTATACAAGATGAAGATATCAAAGCAAGGAATAACTCCCTACTTCATGAAGATCTCTGAGATGAGGGATCAATTTCAATATCTAGGTGAAGCGTAGTTTTAAAATTCGGCCGATTCGAAACGGAAATGGCCGAGTTGATCCGTTTCATTGCCCAGAAATGTGACTCGGTGGAGGAAACGGTTCAGTAGGCCGAGTCAGCCATGACTCGGCCGAGTCATGGCTGACTCGGCCAA
>APFE030727432.1:0-10933 GCA_000404065.3 Pinus taeda | reverse complement strand
ACTACTATACTTTAGGCATATTCTTTTATGAAAACTAGACCAATCCTTCCAAATTTTGATAACAAAGCTTTTATGTGAATGTGCACTATTGCCTTTATTTAAAAGTATTTCTGAGTCGGAAGAAGGAATTCAAATTGCGATTGGCATGGGGAATGATTCGCAGGTCATATGGTACTATTATCTATGTCTGAATTTATTCCTTTTATGTGAATTGTTGTTTGGTCATTCTTGCTATTATTGAATATGTGAATGTGTTTTAATAGTAAACTTTATGCTTTCCACTATTGGATGTTTACAGTTTGCTATTCTTTCAATCATGCATGTATCAGTAATATAAAAAGAGAAGTGTAACAATGTTTTATCAATTACTTCGTTTAACTATTTGAAAGAAGAAATTATCATTTAAATGAATGTCTTTGTTTATTGAAAAATGTCATCTATATGCCTATCAGCAAACACAGATCACTAAACATTGCACTCAAGAATAGAAGCTTCCCGGGATAAAGTAGTCATTTACGTTTTCGCTCATAGAATAAGTCCTCCATTTATTATCACTTATTAGAAAACCAATCATTCATCCACCCCGTTTTATTCATTACTGGGAAACTGGTCCCATTATATCCAGTCGAAGCCACCATCCCAAATGGAAAAGGAGCTGTATTAAGATTCGGACGGGTGTTATCCCCGATGTGATGTAACTTGATTTTTCGGGCATCAACAGGCTTATAAAAGAGAAGGAGATCATTTGGCAATGCATTCTTCTGAATTATTTGAATATCTTGATAAGTGGCTAGAATCTGGAATACTATGATTGGGATTATGGTGCAGATCTGCGGATCTGAATGAGAAGGAACCTGGCGAAAGGGAGAAGGAATTAAGTTCTATTGATGGGTCAAAATCTTAAGGCTAGAATAGTGGTATCTCTATATGATTTTGATCTGTGATATGTGGCGCACGCTTGATCTATAAATCTCATAATCTGGGTTAACTAGTATCTGAATGTTTGAAAGAATGAATTTATAGATCTGTACGCAGGTTCAATGAAGTGAAGAAGCGTATACACGCTGTTCTTGTAAGGGAAAGTCATGTATACGCAGGTCGGTATTGACATAGAAGTGTATGCACGCAGGTTTCTAAATAGTGAAGTAGCATACATCTCTTGATTTATGTTCTAGCTGCTTCTATTTATTGCTATAGTGTTCTGGGTTCAGAAGTGGGGTGTGATTACTGTTATTATGATCTGGGTACAGTCGTCAAAGAAGTGTTTATTTTGATTCAGTTTTGATTGGTGAAAAGGTGATTGGTTGATGCAGAAATTCTTGATGTTTGATTGATGTTATTTGTGGATCCATTCTAAAAATTTATGAAACGTGGTCCCTGGAATGAAGAGAAGGTTGTAGTCTTCTGTAGGTAGCAGCCTGCGTACTATTATCTCAACTAGTACAAGAACTAAGGGGGTTGTAGCTCCCTTCTAGGAGAAGCTAGAAAATGAGAGAGGGTTGTATCTCTCTGCAGGTAGCAACCTGCATACTGGTAAAGGACTGCACCAGTACAGAATCATTGTAAAAAGAAGTTTCTAATTGAAAATATAGAGACATATTGTAGCAGGTGGTTTTCACCCACATTAGGTTTCCACCTTATATCTTGTGTTCTTGTGTGTGATTTTCTTCTGCTCTATTTTTCTGTTCCTGGTTACTGTTTATATGATCCTGATGCACAGATTAATGTTCAACATCTATAGAATATTTTAAATTATAAGTCTGTATGGTATACACGGGTTTCCTTATCTGTAGTTGCATATATACGCGATTTCTCTAACTAAAATAGCGTATATGTTCTGGGTTTGAAAAAGAAAATAATTGACCAGATAATAGTGATTTGCCCCCCCTCTCAGTATTATTTCCAACATTACAACCACTTTTCTTTAAGAAAGAGTGCACAAGACTTGGATGGTTGTCTGCACTACAATGCCTCCACAGAGAGGCTTGCCATGGTGGCATGTTGAGTTTCTTTCTCTTGCAAATTCTCTCTCAACCACATATTTTCTTCCTATAGCTGCTCATTCATTGTAGACTTCCTCATTCTCAGCTCACTTAATTCTTTGATCATTTGAAGGACCTTTTCTTCCATAAGGCCCACATCTACTACCTTCTTAGACATAGAAATTTGCATCCACCCATGGGTTCTTCCTCTTTCTGTTTCTAGGTCATAAAAAAGTGGGACTACAAATTTTTAGGGAATAATCCTCCCTCCTTCAATGAATTTGTAGTAGGAGCTTAGGCTAGGTTGTGGAATACGCTCTTGGAGCTCTGGAAAGTCCTTCTCAAACATTTTTTGGGAGGTTGCTACCTCGTGTAGTTGTTTGGTCACATTCTACCCCTCTAGAAACACATTCTGCCCCTACTATACCTCATTCTACCCCTCCTGTAGCATCCTTTATCACTTCTGTAACACACTCTATTCCTCCTATAGCATATTATGCCCCTCCTATAGCTTCCCCTTTTCTTCTTATTGGAGGGTTGTTGGTGTCTTGGGTTGTTTGAAGGAGGTTGAGCTGGTGGTACACCTCCTTACATATGCTATAAGAGTCTTTGTTGTCAGTTTGGAGAGGTGACCTCTTTGATTTTTCCTTCAGTTGGATATACCTCCTCTTTCTTGATTAGGGACTCTTCAATTGTGATGGGGACATTTGTGGGAGTTTTTGGCCTCCCTTGCTTGATCCTGGTGCTTTTCCTAGTCTGAAAATATAGGGGGCTTGCCTTTGTATCTTCCTTTTAGGTTTGACTGGGGTGCTTAAGGTAGTTATAGTTGCAGCTACCTCCTGTTGAGTGGTTCCTAGAGGAAAACGTATTTGTTTTGGGGGTATCTCTGTTTATTCGGGCCCAATAATCTTCTTAGGACTTGATTTTTCTTATTTTCTCCCCTTTTATTTTTCATCTTGTGCTTTTACTACCTCTACCTCTGGTTCTTCTTCCTCCTATATTTTCATCTTTGCTTATTCTATTATCCTTTATTCTTCTATTTCTCTTTCCTTTTCTTCTAACCCTGTTGCTTCTTCCTCTTTCGTCCTTGCCATTTCTTTTTCTTCTTTTGTTTTACCCTCTCTTCCTCCAACACTAGAGGTTGGAGTCTCACCTAGTGTGAGGGTTTGTTTCTCTATGAAAGTTTCTCTATCCATGTCTATGAATCTGGACAAAAGGACATGTATTCTCAAATTTCTCAAGGCATCCACCACTATCAGTTTAATGAGGCTATGGTGGCCTAGGTGTTTGTGTTTTCCCTCTTTCAGTTTTTGACTCATGTCCCTGATGGACGACAAGAGGATGTATGGCACACTACGTTTTTTAGCAAGAGGCAATTCTGCTTGGAAGTTGAGTTCATGAAGTAATCTAAAGTGCTAAGCATATACCACACTCATTCTTCCCTCACAGGATATGTATTTCAAAATATGGTAGGCCACCTCATCCAAAGGATAAGGTAGCCTTTCCCTCCTAACTCAATTCTTGTCCTCAACAGGCTTTTCATTGGTAGTGAAGAAATTATTTTTAACAATCACAATAGTGGATTTTTCTTCTCTGTTCCACTTGATCCCTAGAGGTAGGGTTATTATTCTACTATTCATTTCAGGGTTGAGAGAGATAGCCAACCCCCTCACCACAGTGGTGTCATTGTCCTCTATTTGTGAATTCAGAGCCATGGAAAATTCAAAGGCAAGCTCATCATCATACCCTTTGAATAACTCAAAGAATCATAGCCACTAGTGTCTTCTAAAAATGTCTACACCATGAGGGAATAGGTGGACTCTCTTGGTATCTAAGGGCCCCCTTCATTTAAATCCCCCCATCTCTTCTCTATGTTCTTAATTAAGTGAAGGAGATATACTTCTTCTATAGCTTCAATGTGTAACTCAATGGTAGTAGAGAGTTAAAAATTCCTTGTTAATGATAATTGCCTATATTCCCATTAATCTACTACTCGAAAAGACATTTAATTTCACAATTAGACTACCATTGCCTATAGAATTTGAAGTGAAATTTGCATGAAATCTGATGGATGGATGAAGGAGATGTTGGAAATTACTTCTTTTCATGTAGTCTAGGATGAAGGTGGTAATTCAGAGATCAACTCGAACCTCTGAGCTTTCATCCACCTTCTCAACCTTCCTGTAGCAATCTCTCAACCCTCCTATAGTAGTTGCATACTTGGTTGTAGCTCCTTCCTATAGCAAATGCATAACTAAGTTCAAAACTCCTCAATGGAAACCTGCACTTGTCATCTCCCTAACTATTTTTGAAATGAGCGATTATACGAAAGAACCCGAGCCCAAGTACATAATATGCCATTTTTGGTTTAGGCTTGGAGTGCTCTGGTGACTTGGAAGTCAAATGGGGTTTCCTCTTTTGGACTATTGTTCCCACTCTTAGTAATTATTTCTCTTTTTCTCGTAATCACCACCCACCATTTTTTATCCCAACTCAGCTGATGTGACAACTCCACATTGCATCAGGTCCTACCATCACTTTTAGTTTACTAGCCGATGGTGGCCAAGTTAATTGGCCACCTCTAGATTATTGAAACATACCCTCTCGAAATATACACATTTTTGTTATTCATACATAGGGAGGTAATATTTTTCCATAACTAGTGTATCTCATGATCGAACTATTGTATGGATTTGCATGTTGGAGCTGGACCATATCATTGGCATCAAGGGAGTTGACTTACTGGATTATTTCTTATGTATTTCTCTATTTCTCCTCATGATACTTGACAGTTGCGTTTACTGTGTGTGGAGGTATCTTTTTGATGTTCAAACTACCACTGCTGGTAGAAAGTCCTCCTAGGGGTGATATGACTACTTCAGAGTGGTCTCATAAGTTTCCATCACCCCCCTACCGATGAGAAAAAAACAAAATCAATGTTTTTTGTGATGTGTTCATAGACTGCCAAAGTAGGAGGTTTTCTTCTTGTGCCATCCTTTCCTTTTACTCTGTAGCCTTCAATCTGCATGGGGGTGATGAGAGAAGTTGTAGCAAGTCATGAGCACAATGTTAGGACCATGAGGGAGTATTGTGGAGTTGTATAAATGAGGATAATAGCTTCTAAATTTTTTTTATTTGTTTTAATAGGAGTAAGACAAAGTGAGTGGTTTTTCTTAAATGGGATGGATGAGTGATAGATGGATGGAAGACCATGATGGGGGAACCTTACTAATCATTTTCAGGGTCATAGGGTCCCTATTGGGATTTCCTTGTCCTCATATCTCCCTCCTGTAGCTCTTTAGAACCCTCCTGTAGCACCATAGGACCTTCCTGTAGAAATTATAGGTCGTTCCTGTAGTAGTACGGAGAGGGGGTGAAACTTCATTATTAGGCTAATGGGATGGTTGGGAGAGGTGATAACATGAGTGTAGATGATGGATAAGAAGTGTATGGATGAAAGAATGAAAGAAACATTGAGAATTTTGGCCCTGTAGCCATGGAATATTCCACTGTATATAATCTTGAAAAATGATGAAAAGGTCAGCAAACATGGTATAAATCATTTTCTTGTGTTTTTTCTTCTTTTTCTTTTTTCTTTTTTCTTGAGACACACACGTTGTCTCAGAGGAGGTTTCACCCTATGCATGCCTGAGGTTCCTAAAGAGAGGTTTTCACCTAGGGATCTTCACTTTCTTTCTTGCCTCAGAGAGGTTTTCAACCCAAGAGTTGGCCTCAGATGCCTCATAAAGGTTTTCATCTAGGCGTTTTTCCTTTTTTTTCCTTTCTTTTCAACCAAAATATCTAAGAGTGTAGCGGACTGGATGTTATGACGCTCCCAATCAAATTGACTTCTCTGCTGATTGTACTAATGAATTCTACCTTAGACATAGGTTTCATGTACAACTTCAGCCTGTAACCATTGACGAGCAAGGAGATCCCTTCCTCATCAATGGTCCTAATTTGAACAACTCCATTATCATGACATTTTTCTATTATGTATGGGCCTAACCATATTTTCATCATTTTTCCTTTAAAATCCTAGAATCATATAATAATGCCCAATCCCCTTCTTAAGAAACCTTTCCCTTTATATGCTTATCATGCCAAACATTCCTTTACAATTGTATAACTTCAGTGTGTGGGAGGGCCTACGTTCTGAACTCATCTAAGCTATTCAATTGGAGCAACCTTTCTTGTTGTTCTTTGGTGACATCCAAGTCTAATTGGGATACCATTCTCAAAGTATTATACTTAAAATCAATAGAAAGCATAGTTTTCTTCCCATAAACTAGATCATATGGAGTGAACCCAGTAGTTATCTTCCAAGTGGTGTTATAGGCCCATGTGGCATCCACTAATATGTTTGGCCAATATCTCCTGTTGTTTCTCACAACCTTGGTGAGGATGCTCTCCAATGCCCTATTTGTAACCTCTACTTGCCCATTTTCCCGAGGGTGGTAGGCAGTAGATGCCCTGTGTTTGATATTATGCTGCCTTAAGAGATTCTCAATCAGATATGATGTGAATTGAGACCCCTAATCGGTGACTATCTCCCTTGGATACCAAAACTTGTCGAAAATATTTTCCCTTAAGAAATCAACCACTTTCTCCTCTATTGTGGGTTTTATATCCTTTGTCTTAGCCCACTTTGTCAAGTAATCAGTGCACACAATGATATACTTTTTCTACCATGATGGTGGATCAGTTGGCCCAATGAAATCCATGTTCCACTTGTCAAATGGCTCTAAGGTTACTTGAGGTTGTAGAGGCATTTCATCCCTGCGTGTGGGTTTCCCCATCTTCTGGCACTGATCACATCTACTAGTATACCTTCTTGCATCTTGGTGGAGAGTGGGCTAATAGTAGCCAATTTGTAAAGCATTTAAATTTGTTCTCTTGGCATAAAAATGTCCCCCACAGGGCCCATCATGGCAGGATGGGAGGATATCAAAGAATTCCTCTTTCCTGACACATCTCCTTAAAATATGATCTGGTCCCAGCTTCAAAATAGTGCCCCCAATCCAAGTGAAAGGGGCATTTTTCCTTGCAATTCTGCCTTTCTCCCTAGATGACAGATTTGGAGGAAATATCCCAGCAACGAGGTAATAGGCTATGTCAGTAAACTATGGAGAGAGAACTAAGATATAAAATAGGTGCTCATCTGGAAGTTGATCATTGACCATCCCTTAGTCACCTACAAGCAGAGTACGTATAGACAAAAAGTCTTCAACTACATTTTCTTTTCCTGGCTTGTCCATGATAGTCAAATCAGACTATTGTAGCAATAACAACCATCAAATTATTATAGAATTAACATCAGGCTTATTCATAAAATATTTAATAGCTTGGTGATCAATATGCACAAAATTTTGGTATCCAATGATGTATTTCCTAAATTTTCTTAAGGAGTGTACAACAGCTAAGATCTCTTTTTCAGTGACAGTTTAGTTCAATTTAGCCTTAAACAATTTTTTACTAATGAAATAAATGGCATAGGGTGACTTATCATCTATTTTCCCCAAGTCTAGCCCCACAAATTTTTATGATGCATCAATATAGATATGGAAAGGAAAAGAACAATTGGGACCCCTAAGTATGGGCACAGTGGTCAATTTCTCTTTCAATATCTCAAGGGCCTCTTGGCAGCTACTTGTCCAACATAATTCTAAATCCTTGGCCAACAATCCAAACAATGGTCAAGCCACTTTATTGAAATCCTTGATAAACCTCCTATAATAGCAAGCTAAGCCCAAGAAACTCCTAACATCCCTGTACTTTTGAGGAGTAGGGACCCTTTTTATCATGAGGATATTGTTTGGGTCCATGTGTATCCATTCCTAAAATATTTAATGACCAAGGAAAGTCCCTACATTCATTAAGAATTCAAATTTCTTAAGACTCAGCAAGAGGTTCATTTTAAAGCATTTTCTAAGAACTTTACGTAGATTAGAGAGAGCCTCCATTAAGTCACTCCCATAGGGACTGAAATCATCCATGTAGGTCTCCATAGAGTCACAAACAAGCTCAACAAAGATGCTTAGAACTTCCATTTGAAAATTGGAAAGGGAATTCCATAGACCAAATGGGAGGACCCTATAAGAAAAGGTACCCTAAGGACATGTGAATGTAGTCTTGTCCTGGTCCTCAAGGCTGATATGGATTTGATTGTAACCATTGAATCCATCCAGGAAATAGAAGAACTTCTTCCCTACAAGACCATTTGAAACTTTATCAATGAAAGAAAAAGGGAAATGGTCTTTCTTTTTGGCCTTGCTTAGTTCTCTGTAATCCTCATATATCATCAACTTCCCATTCTTCTTTGGGACTAAGACTAGAGAGGACACCCACTCACTATTTGAGATTGGGTATATGAACCCTCCATCCAAAAAAAATTGTAACTCTTCCTTTACTATATCCTTGAGGGCTGGGTTCATTATCCTTTGAGGTTGGTACAAAGGTTTGCATCCCTCCTTGATGTTGATGTGATGAGTACAAATTGAGGTATGCACCCCCTTCATTTCTTTATAGTTCCAAGCAAAGGCATCTAAGTTCTCTCTCAACATCTTGGAAATTTTTATTCTTGGTACTATGAGAGAGAAGGGTTAATATTCAAGGCTCTAGATGGGCTAAATTATACAACTTTGACATGGGCAAGACTTGGTTCAAATAATAATTATTCAGTCTGAAGACTTCTCTAAGATTATTTCACTAGTTCATCAAGAGACATGGTGTTGGGGGGTTGGTTTTGAAGGATCTAGTTAATGAGGTCATCTTCAACAGGTTGTCCCCTCCTATAATACTATATAAGGTACAGATTGGAGAGGATGTTGTATGATACACTTCATATCCTTCCTCCTCCTCTAGCCACAAGGGTAAATAATTCTCAATGGATAGCTGAGCAAGAGGATACACTACTAATTGTTTAGACCAATGTCCATTCTTAATGGTCATGATCCCATCCTCGCAACTAATGTAAACATCAACAGTGGCTAACCATGACCTTCCCAAGATGAGAGGATAGCCATTGAACTTGGTTTTGAGCTAGAGAATGAAGAAGTCAATAGGATACTCCCAAGAGTTAATTAAGACCATGACATCCTCAACAAATTCCTCCTGAGCTAATGTAGATTTATCTGCAAGTTGTAGCACTGCAGTGGTATTTCTCAAAGCTCCTTCGAGGTTTAGCTTTAGCATGGTTTATTTAGTCATCACATTGATAGTAGCCCCAAGATCAACCAAGGTACGAGGGACAATGATGCCATCAATGTGCACATCCTCTACTAGACTTCCAGGGTCTAAATATTTTGAACAAATTACTCTCCTCAGCATCAAATCCGATAATTGACCAATAACATTGATGGTGGGGGTGTCTCTTTTTCTTCTCGAATGATGTTTGAAACATTTATCCTTGATAATATTATTATATATGGGAACATTCTTAATAGCCTAGAGAAGGAGTAATTTAACACATATATTCTTCAATTCTCCTAGAAGTTCAATCTCTTATGGGGTGTGCTAGCTACGGTGGATCAATATTTCAGGAAAAGGAGGTGGATTTACTTTAGGGGTACTCTCTTCCTTTTCCTCTTCAATTTCTTCAAGTGGATATGGTGGATGGTTATCTGGAAGCACTCTTCCATACCTGAGGTTGATCTCTTGGATCTCCACACCATAGGCAAGGTAAGATGTCTCTCCATTGTAGACCTGTTGTGCTTACCTGTTATTCGGGCTCAAATTGGGTTGAGAAGGCATCTAATATTATTTAGGTTGAGCAGGATGACTGAGATGTGGTTGAGGCTAAGGTGGAGGTAGTAAAGCAGGAGGTTGGTTGAGTTGAGGCCTCTACGCTTGTGATGGGTTGTTCCATTGAGAAGGTTTGGGAGCATATGGATGAAATGGTTGATTGGCAGGTGGAGGAGAATGGTAAGGATAATAAGGCCAAGAAGGAGGTGTGGACCATGATGGATGAGTGGAAGAGTACCAAGGTGGCAAGGGTGCTTTTTGGTTGGGATGGTAATAAGAGTAAGATACAACTTGCATGCCCTTCTAGTATGACCAAGGTCCTTGAGCTCTCCTTTGATTTATAAAGTAGAGTTGCTCAACCCCACCTTCTACCCCTTGGTATAGAACTTTTAAACCAAGAAAAGAAGCGCATTTATGTGTGGCATGGTTTCCTCATAGACTAAGTAGACCTCTATGACATTTAATGGGCATGCATTTTTGGGGTGCCTTCTAGTGCATTTAGGGTAGAAAATAGCTAGGGCTCTCTTTGATTCCTCATGTTTCCTCTTGATTTGCATGGCATCCATTTGTAGATAAAACTTATTCAACATTTCACTTTTAAAGTCCTCCAACATGTTCCCAATCGCATATTCTTGATGGATGTTGTAGAAGGAGAGGAATTGGCCAGGCCTTGGTGGGTCCGCCCAACCTAACATAGGGTCCAAAACCAAAATTTTTCGGGGCGCTGCCCCGGACCCCATAAAGTGGGGTTACGGGTACCCCTCAAACCCAGTGTTAACTATGTGGAAAGAATATAACACAACCCAACAATCTCCCACTTGTTGTTTTCTTTCCACAGGGGGCCACAAGAGAGCTTAGTCATTTTTCCAGCCCTGAAACACCCATTGTTTCTCTACACCAAGAGAACTTCTCAGAGCTCACAGATTTTGTCAATGCATCTGCAGTATTCTTCAAAGTGTCCACCTTTACCAGCAACACCTTTTTGTCTTCTATCATATCCCTCACAAAGTGATACTGAACATCAATGTGCTTTGTCTTTGAATGATAAGCAGGGTTCTTTGCCAAGAAAATTGCACTTTGGCTGTCACAGTCTATCCTTATAGCTCCCTGTACTAACCCCATACTTGAACACAATCTCTGCAACCAAACTGCTTCCTTGCTTGCATGAGTGGCTGCCATGTATCTGCCTCTGTAGTTGATAGTGCCAC
>APFE030727423.1:24228-84991 GCA_000404065.3 Pinus taeda | reverse complement strand
ATTGATCAAGGGTTTCCCCACATTGGGGTTTGTCCCTGGCTAGTGCCACATCTTGTGTCCTCTTGTCTTGGCTTGTCTTCTGCGATTTATAATTATGTTCTATCTACAGTTTACTTAATGTTGATGTGATTGCTAATGTGGAAAAGAAATTGAAATAAATTGCTCTAGCATAGAACATACCTAAAATTAACAGAACAGGATCCGGATCTGGATCCGCCAAAATACGGCTTAAGTACGGATGACTGCATATTTGCGGCTTTAGGAAATGTCTCATTCGCGGACGAAACGGATCCCGAGCTAGTTTGGAAGGTTGTTGGAACCGCCAAAATGGGTTGAAGTCATTTACGAAAAGTTGACTATCGTTTTAGGTTATTTTCGTTTTAGGTTTTAACTGTTAACTTTATTAACTTGTGGCCCCTCCCCTTTGTAAGCACTCACACCGAGCAGTGTTAAATATCCCACTACTTCACACAACAATGCAACCACTGTTAAATATTCACCTGGGCCCCTGCTTCACACAACAACGCGGTCTTTTGAGGCTGAAACTCGTGAGTCGGGAGTCGTGACGAACAACAGGATTGGAGGTTGGAACTCGTGAGTCACTAGAAGTTGTCAATAGCACACTAAGCACAGTGACAAGAAGTTGGAAGTCGTCGCCGGTCGGGTATTGAACAACATGACTATGCACAGCGACAAAGCCGTCAAGGAAGTCGTCGTCAATCGGGACTAATGCTCAGTCGTTGCCACTAGGAATGCTCGCTGAAGCCTTCGTTGTCGCCAGGAATGCTCAGCCGAAGTCTTCGTTGTTGCTCAACTGACAAAGGTAAAACCGTAAATGTAAATACTAAATTGTTTTTTGTTTTTTGTTGCTGAGGCCCGATAGTGCTATTTTTTAAAATAAATCATAATATTTACCTGTGCGTTTCAACTTTCAATATTCTGAATCATAGGATATTTATTTTTATAGATGATTAAATAAAATCAAAATGAATGGAGGGTTGAGATATGTGGCAATGCCTAACATGGTTAGAACACCGGTGATATGGCGCCACTTGGATGTCTTCAATCATTGTGGATTAGGGAGGCCATGAGGTGGAGCTTTAAGTAGTTATTCTTCTCTCCGTATTGCTAATTATTTATTAAATTTTGTTTGTATATATTCTCTCCATATCATAATATATATCTTTATAAAGTTATATTTGTCATCTCTAGCATGTATATATTATATAATAACATAAGTAGAGATGAACGACGTAGTGCCAAAGATTATTATCAACAATTTTTAATTACCCTTTCCATTTTTTTATCTTTTTTCATGAATTAATTACTATTTACATTTTAATGTTTTCTTTTTAAATTTTAAGTTTTATTTTTAATTGTTATTGATAATATATTATTAATTTGATTTTATATGCAGGACCTATGCCATTATTTATGGAACCCATTCACGGTGAGCAAATAGTGAGGGGAAATCATTCACAAACAAACCCAATTCTCTCTATGGCAGTTGTGGAGTTATTGAAAAAAATCCGAAGCGTGAGTTCATTCTTAAATGAGGATACACATCGATGCCAAGGATATAAAATGGCCTTATACTCGAGTGAAGGCCATCTCAGGATCAAAACTTATACGGTGCAAGTATGCACCGGGCCAAAAGATGCAAATGGAAAACCTGGCCAAGGTTTGAGTCCTGGAAAAATGAAATTCTATGCATCTTTACAAGAAGCTGCTGATAGGAAGCTTGCTAAGGGAAAACACCTTGTGAGAAACTCTACAACTAGGCCTGCTGCCACAACTAATAAAAGGCCCACTCTATGCCCTCTTGAAACGTGTTTCAATAATCAAGGTAAAGACATAACCGATGAACATGTAGCTCGTTGCATCTATGCAAATAGGCTAGCATTCAATTTGTTGCGTTCCTCTTATTGGCAACAAATGTTAAGGCTGTTAATGAAGCACCAAAAGGGTACAAAAGCCCTGGATATCAAAAAATCTGCACTACTTTGTTGGCATTAGAGAGACAATCCATGGATAGACAACTACAGGCAATCCAGAATACATGGGCAAAAACAGGGGTGCCCATCATTTCTGATGGATAAAGAGACCAAAGAAAACACCCATTAATTAATGTTGTTGTAGTATGCCCCCAAGGGGCACTGTTTTTGAAGGTTGTTGATTGCAGTGGAATAGAGAAAGATGCATATTTCATATCCCCAATTCTTATTGATGCAATAAAAAGTGTGGGGCCACATAATGGTGTCCAAGTCATTATAGACAACGCACAGGTTTGTAAAGCTGCAGGTTTGATTGTGGAGGGTCGATATGATCACATTTTTTGGACTCCATTTGCAGTGCATTTATTGAACCGTATGCTTGCCAAGATTGGTGAGATTAAATGGATTAATGAAATATATGTAGCAGCAAAAGAAATCCAAATGTTCATAACCAATCATTCAATGTCTCAAGCCATATATCGAGGTTTTGCAAAGTTGGAGCTATTGAAGGTACTAGTTTTTTAAACAATATTATTTCAAATTTTTATTGGAAATTCTCAATTTTAACTACAAATGATTTCTCATTTAGGATTTGACTTTTTGTCATTTTGAAACTTGGAGGTTGTTGAAACTCGTTTTACCTCCCACACTCATCATAAAGAGGCTTGTGGAGGTGAGAGAAGCATTACAAGCAATGGTCATTGACTCTTTTTGGGAATCATGGAAGACTTCCTCTTCTGATAGAAGGCAAAAAATCAAGTCCATCATTCTTGATGATGCATGGTGGGACAAGGTCCAATACCTTCTACGGTTCACTAAACCAATCTTGACCTTGATCAGGGCATTTGATACAGATACACCTTGCTTGGGGGAATTTTATGAAAACATTGATAGTATGTTGGAGAGGATAAAGGAAATTATCAAGGCAAGTGAAAATGACCCTTATGAAACATTCTATTATGTAGTGAAGGACATAGTTACAGAAAGGTGGAACAAAATGACCACACCATTACACATTTTGGCATATGCATTGCACCCTAAATACTAGCATTCCAAAACTTTGTCTTTACTTCGTAGAACAGCGCCAAACAAGGATTCTAAAGT
The DNA here is from genome assembly GCA_000404065.3 of Pinus taeda. Taxonomy (NCBI): domain Eukaryota; kingdom Viridiplantae; phylum Streptophyta; class Pinopsida; order Pinales; family Pinaceae; genus Pinus; species Pinus taeda. The sequence continues at coordinate 81,893 of APFE030727423.1, read as the reverse complement.
GGTACAAGGATACGAGACAGCTTTGAAGAAAATTTATAGAGATATGGGAGTTGCAATGGAAGTCCGCCAAGAATTTGGAGGGTTTGTACAGTCTACTAGTAGCTTTTCAGATCCAGTAGCTATGGACAATCGAGGGCGTCTTGATCCTATTATTTGGTGGGGCTTCCATGGTGGGGATAGCATTCATCTCTCTACTCTAGCCACTAGGTTGTTATCACAGGTTGCTAGTTCCTCATCAGCTGAGAGGAATTGGAGTACATATGGCTTCATCCATTTAGTGAAGCGAAACAGGCTGGGAGCGGCAAAGGATGAGGATCTTGTGTATGTTCATTCCAACCTCCGTCTTGTATCACATGTTGAACCAAAGTATAAAAAAGGTCCGAGCAGGATGTGGAATGTGGAGCTTGAGATCTCTGACTTGAACCCGACACTAAATGCCCTCAACCTACTTGAGGATATTGTTCCACCACCAGTCTAGCCTACTGATGCAACTTCCTACATTCCATGACCCCCATCATCTATTCATGATGTAGAGTTGCAATATGCAGAAGATATAGATCCATTTGAGGACATGTAAATGTATTTACTATTATCATTTATGATATTATAATCATTTTTGTTACTTTGTATGAGGGAAGATGCATCATTTCAGTGTTTCAGTCTTCATATTTATAATATATTTAATGGCTTCAGTTCTAAACTTGTTTGATGGTTTCATGGAGTATTTGATTTTTGAACTCTAAAGTGTTTTTTAAAATTTAAAAAATATTATTATATTTTATTTTTTTTTACGTGACGTATCCTTGCATATCCAGATCCTGGATTTTCAAAAAACTATGGATCCGGATCCATATCCATATCCGAATCCTGGTAACATAGCAAAAAACCATATGATAGCCCTTAAAAAATAATTAAAGGCGCATTACATGAATAAATAAGAGTAAGATCATGGACAACTCAAAATGGATTTTTGCAACATAATAATAAACATATTGGATAGAGAAGACTTGCTGGAAATTGTTTTTCTATAGATTTTCTACTTCAGAAAAAATTGTGATATGGTACAACTCTTTTCAGCATTAAATAAGATTGTAGCAAGAAGCTTCTTTCACATCGTTGAGAGTGAACTGGGTCAATAAGAAAACTATAAAGACAAAACAACAGGCTTTCCAGGAAAGTATTTTTGACTCTTCATCTTTATGTGGTTTAAATTCAAATCTTCTGGCTTCTAAAATTGCTCATTATGCTTTTTATTTTCTTGAACGGTTGTCATGTGCTATTATACAATTGAAATATAGAATGAAACTCAATTAAACAGTTACTGGAACATAATAACAAACAATTAAATTTGTAAACTCACCTGAGGAGTCTCACGAGTTAAGAAATCACCGATTGCTTGTTTAAAACTTTTCTCAGGAAAGTAATGACAGCTATACGTTGTCACAGGCATGTAACCACGTTGGACTTTGTGTTCTCCTTGAGCTCCAGCTTCAACCGTACTTAGATTCCATTCAATGGCTGCTTCAATTGCCTGTTACAAACTTGAACTTATGACCACATATCCAGAGCTCAGGAGAAAGATTTTAAATGCACTTGTTAAAAGCAAAGCGCTAGCATACAAAAATAAATTCAAAAACAAAAGCTTTCTGCTGATGATACCTTCTGCTGTTAGTTTCATCTTCAAATTGAAGGTTTAAAAGTTGTTTCAAAATATAAAAGCATTTTACTTTTCTCATCCAATCTCCATTCTTTGCAATAGAACTGCAGTTGTACTAAACTCTAACTCTGCTTTTTACGTCATCTTGTGTTTACCATTATGCATGCTCTTTCTGGCCACACAAGCTACTCATCAGCCGTGGTTGCTACCTAATACTGAGACTGTGTTACTAGGTTTTAATTCAAAGTTCACTTATAGTAAAGTCACTACACTTTTGGATTGTGCCAAACCTTTAAATCTTGAAGCAATCAAAATACAATCCTTGGACAGCCAAATGTAAACCACCATTCCTCCTTGTAAACCCCTTTAAGGGGCCTTCTTCATTCAAAGATTCTTCAAGGAAGACATTGAACTTTTTTGTAAAAGGAGATTCTTTTTGGGTTTGCCCACAGGCCAATTGTAACTTTTATGGAATTGTTTCTAATTTTCAATGTTTTAGAGCATAGCATTTGCCCCTTCTCTTACAAGAGGGCTTATTGTAAGTTTTTCTCACTAAATCTTTCATCCCTCATTCTATAAGAGGGATCTATTTTGCAACTCCTTTTTAACTTGTAACTATTTGGAAGAGAGCATTTGATTCCTTTGAGGGACTCTTGTTGTAAGCTCTCTCTTCAAAACTCTTCTTCAAAATCCCTTTCCCAAAGGGATCCATTGTAAGATCACATCTCTACATCATTCTATAAGAGGGATCTAATAATAAAAAAAAAAAAATCTTGGGAGTCAGGGGATATTTCCCCTAAGCATCCCTCCTTCACCCATTTGGGGAAATTTGTTAATTTTGGTATATTCTATGCTTAAGAGCAATTTACTTCAATTTCTTAATTAGCCCAATATCAATATCCAGTTTATCAATCACAGCAGTATGATAGTAAAATGCAGATAGAACATAAACATAAATAGTAGAAGACAAACCAAGACAAGAGGACACAAGATGTGGCACCAGCCAGGGACAAACCCCAATGTGGGGAAACCCTTGATCAGTTCTTCTTATATTCTTCAATAGTTCAGCAGAGAGATAGAGATAGTACAAATATACAAAACTGATATTTTATGACAGCAGTAGAAAAAAACTTGACCAGAGAAGTCAATGCTGGTCAAACTAGACAAAATCTTCCTCTGAAGATCACTCATATGGTACCAACAGGATCATTAAACTGAGCCAAACATGGTCAAACCTTGACCCAATATATCTCCCAGAACACTGTTGTCTTCTTGCTGTTACTGCTTCAGAAGTTAGAGCATCAATCTTCAGTCTTCATCCTTCACACAGTCAACAATAGTATTGCTGCTGTCATCATGATGACTGGTTAGGGCACCAAACAATACTGTAACAATCATCAAAACAGCTTCTAATCTCAGCAGTATTACCGCACAAGACATCTCCTAGGTTATGCTGTTGATCTGGGCATATATAAGTCCTTAAACACCCATACACAATCCTTGACTGTGGTGTTATGGCCTGCGGTCTAACACACAGTCTTCTTGTAGCTTCCAGGCAGCATAAACCTTATTCGTTGTCCCTCCAATGATACCCCAACAGATCTGATCCTGAGCTCCTCTAACTCGGCCTCCTTTCAGCCTTTCGTTCTCCCTGAAATGGCTTCAGAACAGCCTTATTTCACCCACGCGGAATGCTCCTTCTTGCTGCGGCTAGGGCATACTCTTGCTGTGGTTTAGGGCCTCCCTCTTGCCATGGATTAGGTTCTCCTTTGCTGCGGATGTGAGCCTTCCTTTTGCTGCACATTAGGCCTCCTTTGCTGCAGCCAGATCTCCCTTGACAGCGGCTAGATGCCTCCCTTGACTGCGGCTAGATGTCTCCATTAACTGCGGCTAGGGCTCTCCCTTTGACTGCAGCTAAGTCTCCTCGTTACCTGCAGCTAGGGCTTTCTTCATGACTGCGGCCAGATGACCTTAGATGACTGTGTCTAGGGCTCTCTTAGATGACCCTTTCCACTACGTCCTCCTTGTGAGAGGACAAACCCAAACGAGTGGTAAGGAGAGATCAAAAGTGATGTGTGTGTCAAATGACTTGGGGCATCCTCTATTTAAATGCAACGTTGAGGTTGAGTTGGGGGTTATTTGGTTGTTGGCTGACCTTGACAAATTGTGAAATAATATAAATAAATTCATATCTCCATAAATACATGTCGGAATCGGATGATCTTTCGATTAATCCTACATCTCTCGAAGAGAGGAATCAAAGAAAAATATCAGCCGCCATAAATTAGGTGAGTTACATGGAGTTTGGCCCTAGTTGCCAATTTTAATACTCCCTCTCAACTAGGGAGAACTCCATCTGCTAATCCATCTGTCAAGCGGTATTATCTTTGTCATCAATAAACTGCTCTGCTCTACTGAACTATGAAGAAGAAGAAGAGATTGAGAATGTATCATACCATTCTCTATTGACCCGAAGTCAGTCCCATATAAGGAGAGTGTCTCATACCACTCTTACTGATTTAAAATCAGTTCCAAATAAAGAGAGTGTCTCATGCCACTTTTACTGACCCGAAGTCGGTTCCAATTGATCCCAGATCAATATCGGTCATCCTAGCATAGGGAGTACAATAGTACATGATGCATCCATCGATAATACTATGGTCCCTATCCACAATTCCCTACTCATTGGCAAGATGAGAGGTACTTCCCATGAGTCCCGGACTGCATGGGTAGGAAGTACAGCAGTAGGGTGTTGACACAAGCATGGTGCTAGTGATGATGATGATCTCAGCAGTAAGGGATTGATGTCTTGGTTTTGGAGAGGCAGAATGTGTCAAAGGTCATGGTCTTACTATTCATCAATTGGAATCTCTATAAGAAGAATTTTGTGTGGGTTTTCCTCTCAAAGAGGGAGAGGTTTTGGCCCTGGCAGAAAGCCAAATATTTTGTGTTCTTGTCTCTTTTGTTTTGATAGCAGTTTGATGAAGCAAACACACTCTAATAATAATATGAATATCAAGATAAGATAAGATTATAAAAGAACTTCACAAATTGTTATCATGGTAAGAAGAAACTCACTAATAATAACCTGCCATAGATTTTTCAACAAGCTAGGGGACGCATTGGATCTTATGCAAGATTGGAGGTCGTTTCCATTTTGGGGTTTGGTCTTAATCCTCCAGAGGGCTACATTAGCACATGTAGGGTGAGCGTTGAGAGCAATGGGCCTCCACTGTGACAGATTGCACTCTATGGATCCCCACAGCCACTCAGAGATTGCTCATGGTTCACTTATTGGACGAGGATGATGCACCTGATCCATCATGCCCAGCTAGCCCCAAATTTACACCATACACTCGGCAGATGATCCAGGACTTGCACTAATAATAACATGCCCTATATTTTTCAACATAGTATCAAAGAGTTGGGTTCAGAAGTCAAAGGAAGGGCAGAAAAGAGACATTCAGAAGTCAAGTTTACTACAAGGCACCAAACTAGCTGAAGGAATCAAGATCTACACTCAAAGAACAAGACCAAGGTCTAAGAGGCAGCCTACATCAACAAGTCAACAATAGCAAGGGGTTTGAAAGACAACAATCAGAGCATGAAATAGTCAGATCTCAAGATGCATAGCAACAGCTTTGGTGACTCCCACAGTTTTGATCCAAAGTGATCTCAATCGTCTCACAATGGCATGATCTCAACATACCAGTAATTGGATCCCTTCAATAAAGAGAACAGTTTTGACAACTCAGATTCCTACTCAAAGAAGCAGATCATCTACAGCATAGTGTTCAAGAATGGACCTCTCTACACTTCAGTCATAATTTGTATAAATTTTACTCAAGTCAATGTTGCATGCTACAAGGTTCCTTATGTAGCCCAATTACATAAATCAAGATAGCTCGAAGGCAAAGGAGGCAATCTGCATATCAAAGATCTCAGTCGAAGGAAGCACCAAGATGTCTACTCCAACTATTGCCAACATGATCAAGGTGAAGATTTAATCTTCGCATCTATAGTAAGTATTTTCATTAATCATTTTTTGAAATGTCTTCATGATTGCAAGAAGATATATAGGCTGTATGGGTCGTCAAAGGTTCTTGCATGGAATGAGAAGGATTGTCACAATCCTTATAAAGAAGAGAAGACAGTGAAGATATCAAAGGTCTCCTTTGAATTCATGAGAAGGAACTTTTAAAAGTTCTCTCATCTCTATATGAGATAGATAAGAAACACATGAAATGCTAGAAGAGGTACTCTCTGAACTGTAGAAATATTTTCATAAGATCTCGATTGCGAGATCTGGGAAATATGATGAAAGAATAATCATCACTGATATTGATATTGATAAGCAAGGTAATAGTTTTCCATGAACAAGAAGGTTACTTCGATCAACAGTTTGTGGTCTCTATGTCAAATAAAGAAAGGCAAGTTGAAAGGACTCAAATAAGTGCAGAAAAGAAAAGGAAGGTTGACAAGACAGAATAATACTATAGAAGAAGAGCTCATATTGCCGAAAGGGTGGAAGCTAAAGAAAAGGACCAAGGAAAGAGGAAGTAGCAGACCTCTACTATGAATGAGATGGTATCCGTCTCAAAAGGATCCTATTAGAAGTCCTTAAGATATGACCATGATAATAAAATACATTATGGCATCATGGAAGCATTGGAAACAAGAGCTCGTGATATCACCATGGAAATCATGAAGGTCAAGAATCCATGACAGTCGAACATGAAGGACATAGCCCCTAGAAATCTCATTAGATGTCAAAAGAAAGGAATAAGTCATCGAGGTCAAAGGGAACATTTACCAGATGGGGATATACAAGATCCTTAAGAGTCTCTGATAGAAACCTCAGCGGAGGATCCCCTAGTCTAGGAAAGCAACAAATGCTTAATCAGGAATTCCAACTTATGGAATTCATGAGATGAAGGACAAATGACATGAAAAATCAGATCAAGGGATTGAAGATCTTTTCAATCAAGAATGTTACTGGAAGTAGCAAAAGTAAAATGAGGTATGTATGCTTGTATTTGTATTTAATATCATAATGTGATGTTATATGGTTGCAGGTAACATGGAACGAGTGTGATAAAAAGGAAAAGGATCTCCTCCTCTGAAATGATGCACAAAGACATAAGTCACATTAGATGAAATCAACATAACATGTCCTCATATGAAGTATGAGGTGGTTGACTACAATTGAAGAACTCTGATTGAAAGCTCCTAGGAATGAAAGACGTGAGGATGGAAGAGATCGTGAAATATGCAACAATGATGAAGGCAGTCAACATCCAAAAGATCAAGAAGATTTGACGAGGAAATCTCTCAGAAAGATGTGAAGACTCTGATGGAAGTCTGAAAAGGTGAAGACCCTTGACAACATATATCATTGGGAGATGTGTCAACATGTATGCAGGGTGTTGATACCTACAAAAAGATGTCACTGGAAAAAGGCCATCACTAAAAGGTAATAAGTGAATTGTTTTTGGTGTTTGACCTCTTGGAGAAAGTCTGGGTATGTGTGCAGGGCCATGGTAAGAAGAGTCGTGAAGAATGTCACAACTATGTACCTCGTGATCTAGAGCAATCACCGTTGAAGGAAAGGTGAAGTTAGATGGCCCTATGAAGGAAGCCCCAGATGTAAAGCCAAGGAGGATACTTTTCGGAATGACATGATGGAGGAAAGTGATGGATGGATGAACCCTACATGTGAAGAAATTAATGACATTGAAGTCTTGGATTGTCAGTCAACTAGAAGACCCTATAAAGTATTGATGACAGAGTCCTTGGGTAAAAGGGAGCTCTGAGAGGTTCCTATGAGTAAAGGAACTCTAGCAAGTTTCTGAGTAAAGAGAAACTTGGAACTCGTCCCTGGTTGAGAGGGAGAGTTAAAAACGACATTCTTGTCTTCAGTTTGGAAGAAAGAATGGAGGATTGTGTAATCATCTGGCATCCGACACTCTTTGAGGATGTGGTAGGGCATCCAAGACAAGAGTGGGCAAGAGGACCAATATTCTTGAGGGCTAGGAACCCAAGATAAGAACAGTCCTAGTAGGGCATACTCGGAGAACACCCGGGTGGGTATGACCCTATGAGAGACAATGATGATGTGTGTCTATCAGTGATTGGTCTCGCCAACATTGTGTGCTCTAATCTAAGTAAGAGATAGAGCAGTTAGTCAAGGCCTTTCTATATGAAACAATGTTGGTTGAAATGATGTTATAACAAATGGATTGTAAATCTGATTCCTCTTATCAGAAATTCTTCAGATTGAGAATGACCAAGAACCATTATGAATACCTCCCTAGTTAAGAGGGAGTGTTGAAGAAAGTGTAACTAGGTTCGGTGTTCATAATGACATGATCTTTGTAAATGATGTAATAAAAAGAAATAAATTAATTTTGTATGCCTTGCTACATGGGTCTCATGAGCAAGAAGTGTCACTAGGTAAAAGACTTCTTCTTGATGTCTTTAGGATTTTATTTATATGTCAAAGAGTCATGTCATGTAGCTCTTCATGAGCCTATGAAAATGTATAAAAGTATGTAGCAGCTCTCCAAGACCAAGATCAATCCTCCAAAATAAAGCACACCGAAGTCTGCAAGAAAAACAACAAAGAGATCACCATGTCAGCTCCAAAATAGAATTAATTAGATAAATGGAAGTCATGTCGGCTAGAAGAAATAGTCACAATGTTTCACTTGGTAACACCGGCTCAAAATAGGAGCATGAACCACTATAAATACCCGTCTAGGGTCAGCACAAAAATGACAAGAAGAATTTGCATTTCTCTCTGAAATTTCATGTGAATATGGGTGCAGGGATCCGCAAACAAGAAGGGACAAAACTCACAATTCTCTCTGAGGTTTCTAAGAAGCAGATCCGCATTAGGGCAAGTTCTTAAGAGTCTGTCTGCACCTCAGATGGGTATAAGGGCAGACAGACTAAGTCTCGGATGAATAGAATACGCAGGAAGGAGACCTCACACTACAAAAAGACAAACGTTCAAGACTATGGATTGAATGTTATCACTGTGATCTTTGCATGGGAAAACAAAGGCACAGTCTCGGCATTACAGTGAAGAGTATTCAATCTTGGATAAGAATTTGAATATGCCTCTAGTAACCTCGGCATTCTCTCCAAGCATAACTACAATCTCGGCATACCATTAATTAAGTAGATCCAGGTGGTATTCCTGTAATAGTCTCAGCATAATGGCCTGTAGTGGTTAGGGTTTCAAGTAGTAGGGCTACATTCTCGGCATAACTACTATGGTATAGAAGAACATGATGATTTCATATACTATCTTGGGATTCTCCTAGTCAGATCTGTAATGACATTAGCGTTCAAGATAGACGCAACATATGATGACTTATACTTGGTGATCACTGTATATATATTGATGACAAGGAATGATCTCTGTGATATGTTCTTATATACAGTCTTATGATAATTATATGATCATGATTCTTGATCTCGATATAACTCTCATAACTCAATGAATGGTGGTATAAAAGATGATCTCACTAAATTGATCTCAGTGGCACTGATGTGAATGTACATCAATGATGACCTCAGCGAAAGGAACAGCAAGTGAAGGTACAATAGTAGGGTGTTGACACAAGCATGGTAGCAATGATGATGATGATCTCAGCAGTAAGGGATTGATGTCATGGTTTTGAAGAGGCAGAATGTGTCAAGGGTCATCGTCTTGGTATTCATCAATTGGAATCTTTATAAGAAGAATTTTGTGCAGGTTTTCCTCTCCAAGAGGGAGAGGTTTTAGCTCTGACAGAAAGCCAAATATTTTGTGTTCATGTCTCTTTGGTTTTCATAGCATTTAATGAAGCAAACACACTCTAATAATAATATGAAGATCAAGCTAAGATAAAATTATACAAGAACTTCACAAATTGTTATCATGATAAGAAGAATCTCACTAATAATAACATGCCATAGATTTTTCAACAAGCTAGGGGACACATTGAATCTTATGCAAGATTGCAGGTCATTTCCATTTGGGGTTTGGTCCCCCTTTACGTGGTCTTAATCCTCCAGAGGACTACATTAGCACATGTAGGATGAGCGTTGACAGTTATGGGCATCCACCATAGCAGATTGCATTCTATGGATCCCCACAGCCATCCAGATATTGCTCATGGTTCATTTATTGGACGAGGCGGATGCACCTGATCCATCATGCCCAACTAGCCCCAGATTTACTCCATACACTTGGCATATGATCCAGGACTTGCACAATGATGTGGCATCACCTACACCATCATCCTAGCCCTTGCAAGCGATCTACAGGCATCTTCGATTTGTTTCGAGACCCATGAGGGCACTCATGTGCCCCCACATGTCATTTGGAGCACCACAGGTTATTACAAGAGGTCAACCCCTTGTCCACTGCTTTGGAGGGTCTTATTCTTCATTGTGGTACCCATGGAACTTATTAGGCCTCTTAGAGGACCCTATGACATGCATAGATTATTATTTGACTTATTGAGAGGCTTACTTTTTCATTTATGAGCTAGTTTGGTGGGTTTGTCACTAAAAGTTGAATTATTAGAACATTATTTTATTTTTGGGGCTTATGTAGGCCAAAGAGGCTAATTCGAACTCCTAAGTTGTGTATAAATACAAGTGAGATGAGCTCATTTGATCATCATCACTTTGGTTTCGATCTCTTATCTCTCTTTAGATTTTCGCACTTTTTCTAAGGATGAATTGGAGCTTTATGGATGAGTTTTGATGCGTGGATATTGTTATATATTCTATTGGAACTTCTTTATTGTCAATTGTGAATGGTTGGATATACTCTATTACATGTAAGTACGCACTTTTTGATGTTATTCTTGTTTACTTTTGTCATATATGTTGGATTGGGATTTTCCTTGTTCTAGGGCTAATTGATACATGCATTCACTGCTTAATATTGTGGAATTTGTCTCTATTATAGCATTCCTTCAATGTATGGGCCAAGTAATGTGAGTGGAATCTCCTAGGGATAAAATTTGACCTTTACAAGTCATTCCTCTTGCACATCAAAGTATAAAAGCTGCAAGCTTGCTTCTTCTTGACCTAGAAGGCAAACGAAGTCATCTTGAGGCCTCCTTGATTGAGAACCAAGAAATGCTACTCTTACTCAACATAGACTCCATTCTCCCAAAGATTAAGTAAATGATCTACCAAGAGTGGTCGCTAAAACTCATAATCTCTCACATCCTTCCAAGACTAGCCACATTGGGGTTCCTAGGGCATCAACTTCCAAACAAGCTAGCAATCAAAAGAATTTGATCTCTTAGTGTCTCCTGCGCTGACCTTTCCTCTAGCCCTCCTCAAATTTTGAAGACATTCTGACGGTGGAGTTGGAGAAAAGCCAAACCCTAGCAACGGGATCAAAACTTTCCCCACCATCCCCAAGGCTAGTACTTCATAGGGTCAAAACAACATCTTTGAGTGAAAATACCTTCTTTGATCATTTTCCCACCTTGTCCAGGGTAGGAATATCATTGGTTGCTACATACTTTCCTCATACCCTAGACCGGATCCACTTGGCCCTGTGCGGTCCCACTCCTTTAAAAGATCATTCTCCAAGAACCATTCCGGATACCAATTCTAACAAGGATTTTAGGGATTGGGGAACTCCTTCACAAGTCTTATCCCATAAAACCAACCCTCAAAATCCTCTCTTCCTTTCCCTAGAATACATAGTACCTTGGTCCTTCAAACTTTGTTGGGAAAGGGTTTGTTTGGGTCACTCATATCCATTGACTTATCATTCATTAGTGACTCCACACATATCGGGTCTCCTCCCATCAATGAAAGTCCGTAAATAGAAGGGAGCCTTAGTTGTGTTGACATTGGGCCCTTGGCCTATCATTTGCCCTTTAGGAATCCCCCTCCTAGTTTGAGCGGTAACAGTTCTTAGGGCCCCTATGTGAGCCCCCTGCATCATTAAGGAAGCCATGATTGTCCCAACCCCTAGTGGTTGATAGCTGCCCAACCTTAAGGGGGTATTCACTGTTTTATCATATGCATCATGCTCTTATTCCTTGGAGCCTCGCGCAGTTAAAAGAAAGAAAAATCAGTAAAAGGAAAAAGGCATATGAAGAAGGGTACAGAAACAAAGGCCGAGGTAACTCATGTACCACGATTGCTCCCTGTTACATTTATACACCCAATTGTTGTGGAAATTCCAAACTGGAATCCTATTGCAACAACTGGTACTATTTCTCCTAATTGTTAATTAATTCAACAATTTATCTGCTACGGCAAATATCGAAATAAACACACTGCAACCTTCACAAAGAAAATACTGTAGAAAAATAACACACCGGAAACTGAGAAATGCTATCACACACACACATAAAATATGAGAATTATTTTTGGCCAAATGTCTTCGAAAAAACCCAACTTCGGAAAATCGGTGCAGCAATGGGGGTTTTTGTTACTATGCGGCAGTGAAAATTTGAGTACAATCTAGATGCCTGAAACTGGAAATCCACAACAAGAAATTCTGGGCAAAATTATTGAAGGGAATTTGCCCTTCCTCCACCAGCAATCCTGGCACAACCTGCCTTCAGAAACTCGGCCCTTTGACCCTCTGCGTTAACCTCTGTGCTATTATGTGTAGTGTGCTTGACGTCAAGCCTCTAGCTAGTCTTTGATGAAGTCGTTATACCTCCAACTGCTGAGGAAATTGTCTCTCCGTCCTTCTAGAACCTCTATCTGACTACTGGAACTGAAAACAATTTTTTTCAACAAATTGAACTGCGCTCTCTGAAGCTACTACACAGTGCTCTGTGCTGCCTCACTGGAATAACCCGTCCCTCTCGCTGCTGCCTCTTTGAATCAAGAAATCTTCCTCTCGATCACTGTCCTTGCCCCTCACTCACTGCTTCGATCTTTGGCTCTCTCCGACAATTGACTGCTGCTACTCAAGAAATCGATCTGCCAAGAAATTGAACTGCTTAAGTGTCTTCTCCATCACCACATCAACCTCCTCTTACAATCCTCTGTTGGAGCACCAACGTCCAAGATTAAAACATAATCGATGGCTAGGATCATCTTTGGATCGATCCGTGTGAGTTTCTAGATGATTTGCGCCTTGGCTTAATTAATATTGATTAATTAACCATATTCCCTAAGTTTAGACTTAGGAAATATTTAAAAACTGGTTAATAATCTAATTAAGTCATTTCTAGGTGGAATTTCCAGAAACGATTTCTGGGTTTTGGAGATCTCATGTATTCTAATCTCTCCATAAAATTTTGCAGCTAGAACAAATCGGATGCTACAAAAACTAACACTCCCTCTTAGCGAAGAATGTGTTCAAGTGCTATTGCACACCCTGTAGCAGCACCCTGTATCTACATCATCTATTGTCATGTTGCTAATGTCTGGCCATACTGTCCACCACCACTGCGCAACTCTGATATATGTTGCATTTATGTTGCTCCTAACCCTGTTAAACTACTGCCACCATTGCATCTGCACTGCAACTCCCTCTCATTTGTTGTTGTTGCAACTGCAACTGAAAAGCATCCAAAATATTGAATCAACTGTGATCGGTATAATGCATCTGTCACCCAAGTCTCTGACTGCTGCTAGTATCTGGACTCTCCATTGTGCCAACTGCACTGCTTCCAACTCTGCACTACGCTCCCCAGCATCTGACTACTACTAGTCTCTGCAACTCTCATTCTGGCATCTGATTGCATCAATTGTCACTGATCCATCCTTCTACTATATATTGTGGGCCCCCGTAACAAGGTATTGATCCAAGGTAGACTCCTCAAGGATCCTGCCCATGTGTAATGCTCTAGGGCTACAACACCAAGTCACCTTACCTCACTCCTGGAGGTATATTAGCAAACATGGTGAAGTCTTCCTCCAGCCTAGAAGAAAGCCTATTGATCTCTGCAAAAGCTGCCTGTTGTTCCTGCTTCTCCTCGTTGTCCTTCTTTTTGAGAGAACACTGGATACTGTTGTGACCAAGCTCACCACATCTGAAGAACTAGACATTTGCTAGGTCCTTCTTCTTCTCTTTATGCTCCCCGTGTCCCTAACAGGGACCCTTAGATGCGAGGGCCACATTCTTCTCCTCCTTCACCTGCTTCGATCAACTGCGGATGCCACTAATGAAGCTCTTCAATAGAGCTTGTCTCAACTATTCCTGCTGCAAATCAGCCCACATCCTATCCCACCTTAGCAAGGTATCTGCCCAAGATACTTCGGAAAAATCCCTGCCACTCCTCTAAGACACTATTGAGTGCCAATCGCACTAGCTTCGTGGGTTGAGGAAGGAATCTATGCCTTCCCCATTCTACATCCTGGTGAGGAAGGAATCTATACCTTCCCCATTTTGCATCCTGACCAATCTCAGCTTCTCCTCTAAGTACATCTTCTGCTACTCAAAAGTACCTTGGTATAGCGTGGAGAGAGTCTCCCACATCTCTTTCGTCGTTCCCTTGGCCACTATATGTGAGACAATATGATCCTGAACTTCATCTAGGATCAGCCTCTTCGCCTGTGCCATCTTCTTTCTCTACTCTTTAAACCAATGTTGTGAACATCGGCATTGGTGTTGGAATTTATAAGTCTAACTGTTAGAAATCCTTCCTGTACTTTCTCATTTATTTCTTCATACTTGTTATGTTAATTAACAAGTTATTTACCATGTAAACACTGAAAAATAAATACAAGTATAGTCTCAACACATACAAATCATCAACTGAAGGAAAAACAAGCACACAAGTGACACCGTTATTTTTGGACCAATGTCCCCAGAAAAACCCAATGCAGGAAAACCGGTGTAGCTATCTGAGGGTTTTATTATTAAGTAGTTTCATAATACAATCTAGGTGCCAGAAATGGCTCACCCGACAGAGAATGCCCTCGGCAGTAGTACCTCTCAGTCGAAGACAGATATCAACCCCAATCTGCCCCACGAAAACTCCCAGTGTCAACCCCTAGGGTCTGCATCAGCCTCTCTGGCCCAGCGTCTGCCTCTCTCACACACAGTCAGCCTCTCTAGGCTCTGCGTCAACCTCTAGAACCTTTGCGTCTCCCACGTTGGCCCTCCTCAGGCTCTGTGCAGCTCCTAGCTGCTTCTGCGTGGCCTATGGCTGGCTCTGCGTCAACCCTCTCCCAACTTCTGCGTTGATGCTCTCGGTACTATCTCTGCCTCTCTGCTACTGCATTCACTACCCCTCAGCTGCAACTCTGATCACTCCTTCGATTTCCTCAACAAGACCTGCCCCAGAAAATCGAATTCTTGATCAACTCGGAGCGTTCTCCAAGTGACCCTCAAGCTTCCTCTTATACTTTTCTCGTTGACATTTCAATGACCAAGATTAAGTCCCTAGTCAACGGCTAAGATTAAATCTGGCTTGATCCATGACTTTTGGACCACTCTAACTTAGTTTTATATTAATTCACATTAATATTTTATTTTCCCTAAGTTTAGACTTTAAGGACTTCATTAAAAATATTAATTATTTTAATATCTCCCAAGCTGGTTAGATTCTGCCCAAACCATTTCTCGGTATTAGAGATCTCATGTGCTTTAGCCTCTCCACCAATTTTCGTGGCTAGAGCACATCCAATGCTACCCCAAATCAACACTCCCTCTTAGCGAGGATTGTGCTCTAGTAATACTCCTCACTAAGCATCACCATGACCATCCGACATCAATCCCTGTGCTGATGCTAGCCCTGTTGCCCAACATTCTCTGCACTACTGCATCATGTACTGCTACCCATGGCCCTACCACTACCACTACTGCATCTGTATGGCAGCCCGCTTTGCATCCATGCTAATGCCCATGACCCTGCCACTGCCACTGCTGCATCTGCACTGCAACCCCTCATTATGCAGCATCGTGCTACCCATAGCACTGCCACTGCTAACTGCTGCATTGCAACTTAGTTACTGAGAAGGAAGTAACTGACCTCCTAATTCTGACATCTTCGTCAGGCTAGAAACACTCTCGATGTTGAAGCTCCCTCTGTCACTGACAAGTGCTCCCTCTCTGACCTCTGCGCTGCTGCAACAACTTTGTGCATCTTGCACTGCTACCTCACGCTGTCCTCGAACTCCTGCACTGTAACTCCCTCTATCGCTCCATCTACATCCGTCTCTACCAACATTTGCCAATCTTGGTACTCCTCTTTGGGGCTCCCGTAGCAAGGTATAATCCAAGAGGTTGGGTACCTCGAGGATCCTGCCCCTGATCGCCTGGAGTTCGTTCAACTACAACTCGATGTCTCCCTACTTCCTCTCAAGTGGCATATGAGCACTCATGGCATAGACATCATCTGTCTCCACTTCTTTCTCCGCCACTGCTGGCGCAGCCTTGGTCTCTGAAGTTGCTCCTCTTCTTCCTTGGACACTGGCTCGCATAGTGACCTAGTTCCCCACAGTGGAACCATTTGACCTTGGAGAGGTCCTTCTTTTGTTTCTCCTTATTTCCCTCAAATGCTAGGGCAGCATCCTCCTCTTCCTCCTTCTTCATTCTGACCCCCTTACCGCTGCTTCCCACCTTGGTTAGCCTTCTGATCTCTTCTTAACGAAGAGCCGCCCACAGTTCCCCCCAATCTGAAAGGTTTGACCTGCACAGTATGCTCTAGACAAATACCTCCCAATCCTCTGAGACTGTGTTCAATGCAGTCCTCAACATCATCTCCTCATCCGGCGTGGCCCCTATGGAAGTCAGTTGATCCCGGATCTCCTTCAATCGACCAAGGAAGGTGTCTATCTGTTCTCCCTTCTGCATCTTGTATGAATGCAGCTGATTTTCTAGTAGCATCTTCCGCCGCACAGAAGTATGTTGATACAATTTCTTCAGGGCCTCCCACATCGCATTTGTTGTGTCCTTTTTGGCAATATGTGGTACTACATGGTTCTTGACCCCATCAAGGATGATGCTCTTGGCCCTCGCCATTGCCTCTTGGTGCCGGGTCAACTGGGCTCGCTATCGTTTTCAAGGCGAAGTGCTTGAGACGATTCCTATCTAGAACGAACAAGATCCTAGCCTTCCAGACTACGAAGTTTGAGGCTCCGTCTAGTCTATCCTAATCTCTTACCCCATTCACTGTTATTTCGCTGCTCCTCTTTCGACTCTTCTAAGTCTCTCTACTTCCCTCCTGGAAGTTCTCGGTGTGACTCCCTCTGAACCTCGATTTACCTTCTGGAAACCCCTCTGCCAATGTCGAGATGCCCCCACTCCGATCGTTAGTGCAGCTGCACCACTGATCCAAATTTCTTGGCTAGAAATCCTCAGCACCAACTCCCTCCTCCTTGGTCTCTCCCTGTTAGGTACTATTCTGACCACATTACCCCACCAGCTTCACTCCACAACTTACCCACAGCCTCCTATGCCCTAGCAAACAAAAGGTTAGAGCCTCTAGGCTCTGCGCAATCCCGGCACCAGCAAAATCTGCACCTCCTAACCATGGGCGTCAATCCTTCCTCACTGAGAAATATGATGAGGGACTACGTAGGTTAAGTCTGCTCTTCTCTACCATTGCGCTGATCCTCTTCCCGACTCAAACTGATGAAGCAGGCACTGCATCACCACTTCCTTGTTGCTTTTCCACTAGGAACAGCTTTTGTCACACGGGACAGTTGTTTCTATTGGTGCTGCTCTGCTCCACTGATGCCCTCAGTTATCCTGTGATCTGCAACCACGCTCTAATACCATCTTGGAATTTCCAAGTCCTAACTGTTAGAAATCCTTCCTATACTTTCTGATTTATTTCTTCCTACTTGTTCTGTTAATTAACAAGTTATTTACCATGTAAATATTGAAAATAAATACAAGTACAGTCTCAACACATACAGATCATCAACTAAAGGAAAAACAAGCACACAAGTGACACCGTTATTTTTTGACTAATGTCCCCGGAATAACCCAATGCGGGAAAACCGGTGTAGCTATCTGAGGGTTTTATTATTAAGTAGTTTTAGAATACAATCTGGGTGCCAGAAATGGCTCACCCAACAGAGAATGCCCTCGATAGTAGTACATCTCAGTTGGAGACAAATATCAACCCTAATCTACCCCACGAAATCTCCAAGCGTCAACCCCTAGGGTATGCGTCAACCTCTCTGGCCCAGCGTTTGCCCAGCGTCAACCTCTTTGGGCTCTGCATCAGCCTTTGGAGCCTCTATGTCTCCCACGCTGGCCCTCCTCAGGCTCTGCACAACTCCTGGCTGCTTCTGCATGGCCTGTGGTTGGCTTTACGTCAACCCTCTCCCGACTTTTGCGCTGATGTTCCCAGTTCTATTTCTACGTCTCTGCTACTCCATTCACTGCCCCTCAGTGGCAACTCTGATAACTCCTTCGATTTCCTCAACAAGCCCTACCCCAGAAAATCGAATTCTTGATCAACTCCGTGTGTTCTCCAAGTGACCATCAAGCCTCCTCTTATACTTTTCTTGTTGACATTTCAACGGCCAAGATTAAGTCCCTAATCAACGACTAAAATTAGATCTGGCTTGATCCATGACTTTTGGACTATTCTAACTCGGTTTTATATTAATTCACATTAATATTTTATTTTCCCTAAGTCTAAGATTAGATCTGGCTTAATCCATGACTTCTGGACTATTCTAACTCGGTTTTATATTAATTCACATTAATATTTTATTTCCCTAAGTTTAGACTTAGGGACTTCATTAAAAATATTAATTATTTTAATATCTCCCAAACTGGTTATATTATGCCCAAACCATCGCTGGGTATTGGAGATCTCATGCGCTTTAGCCTCTCCACCAATTTTTGTGGCTAGAGCACATCCAATGCTACCCCAAATCAACAATCGGGATAAAATCGGCAAGGGTCTGAAAAACCTAAAAATCCTTAAAATCAGGAAAATATCAGTAAAAATCTGCAAACATCAGCGAAATCAAGATACCATCAAAATATTGGTAAAAATCGGCAAACATCGGCTACGCCAAAAAATCATGATTTCGAGATAAAATCAGGATGTTGTCGAGATGTTCGCAACACTGCTTTAAAGTGATATGCATATGTGGGAACTGCTACCAACGCATCAATATAGGCTTTCAAGCCATATTCATCTAGAAGGAAGGACATCCTTGCCTTCCAGATGATGTAGTTGGAAGCCCCATCCAACCTGTCCTGATCACAAAGCCAAACAATGGCCATCACAACGAACTGTCGAAAACTTCCTCTTTCCTTTTGCTCAACTGTTGCACTCTATTCGCACTCCCTTCTGAAGTGAGAAGATCTACTCACAACGACTGTTGATCTGCAAGGAAATATCGAACTTCCAAGACTAGAAGTTCCATGAGGAAAATTTTCCCTCTGTCTGTGCTCTTCTCTTTTGCACCCCGGCACTGGCTCCGCTCTAGCGAACTACTACAAAAACCACTGCATCTAGCTAGAGATCTGCTCAACGAAAAATCTGAGTTGCTCCCTCTTCCTCTCGAATCACTCGATCTGGAAAGATCGAATTTTTCTGCCCCACTCGGAAAAATCGAACCTCCACAAGTAATTATGCCTCATGGTGGAATGACTGCACTGCCTTTGGGAATTTCGGCATGTTGCCCACACTGAGCAGTGAAATTCCTTCTCTTTTCGCCTCTCAGCTCTCCGGCTGATCAATTATGCTTTGATACCATGTGAAAATTCCAAACCGGAATCCTATTGTAGCAACTGGTATTATTTCTCCTAATTGTTAATTAATTTAACAATTTCTCTACTACAACAAATATCGAAATAAACACACTACAACCTTCACAAATAAAATACTACAGAAAAATAATGTGCTAGAGCTGAGAAATGCTATCACACACACATAAAA
Source organism: Pinus taeda (assembly GCA_000404065.3). NCBI lineage: Eukaryota > Viridiplantae > Streptophyta > Pinopsida > Pinales > Pinaceae > Pinus > Pinus taeda. Next base: position 62,393 of record APFE030727423.1, on the reverse strand, counting down.
TATGAGACAATTATTTTTGGACAAATGTCCCTGGAAAAACACAACTTTGGAAAACCAATGCAGTCGTGAGGGATTTTATTATTATGCAATAATAAAAATATGAGTACAATTTGGATGCCTGAAACTTGCAATCCACAGCAAGAAATTATGGGAAAATTATTGAAGGTAATTTGCCCTTCCTCCACCAGCAATCCTAGCACAACCTGCCTTCAAAAACTCAGCTCTTTGACCCTCTGTGTCAGCCTCTGTGTAGTTTTCTTGACGTCAAGCCTCCAGCTAGTCTCTGATGAAGTTGTTCTGCCCATAGTTGCGGGGGAGCGCCCCCCCCCATCGAACCCGCTCCCGAATCGTGCTCCCGAAATCGCTCCCGGACGGGAGCGATTTTCGGGAGCGCGATTCCTTGAAAAAATTTGCGCTCCCTGCCATTTTCGGGAGCGCATTAGGGAGCGGTCGCTCCGTCGCTCCTGGGGCGATTTTTTAAGCCGAGAGCGATCGCTCCCGATCACTCCCGGGCATTAAAAAATCGCTCCAGGAGCGATTCGAACCGCGCCGGGAGCGATTCCGCGGATTAAAATTCCGCGGACGTAAAAAAAATTTAAATTTAAAAAAAAAATTGTTTTAAAAGCCCAAAGGGCATAAAAAAAATTCATTATCAAACATTGAGCTTGGCTGAGGAGCAAGAGCAAGAGCAAAGGAGCAAGGAGCAAGTGCAGAAGAGCAAGGAGCGAGGAGCAAGCCTGCAGAGGTAAGTAACTTAGTAATTTAGCTAATCTAGCTAGTTTAATTTAGTTAGGTAGTAATTTAGTCAATTTAATTTAGTTTATTGAGTTTTAAAATTATGAATTTGAATTAAATTAATAAATTAAGTTAATTAATCCCAATAAATTAAATTAATTTGCAGATTTTGAATCAAAACCCTACAAACATCAAACACCATGGACCTGACTATATTTATGGGCATTTTCCTCTTCCTGGTCCCTTTTATGGTTATTATGGTGCTGGAGAGTAGGAAACGGAGGGGCCAAATTGAAGAGGGGGATGAAGAAGCTGGAGAAAGTGGAATTGGTGAAAACCCCGGTGAGGAGGAGCTGGAGGAGGGTGAACAGGACCCTAAAAAAACTAAACAAAACCAAACCCCATTGTGGAAATATGTTCACAGGGCTGAAACAGGGAGAGGGGGTGGAACCACTAAATTTCATTGCCCCCATTGCAACACTGATTACACAGGTTCATACACCCGTCCATTACACAGGTCCGTACAGCCTGTAATCAGTGTTTAACCAGCACCAGCCGACTAGCCATATTAAGGGCTCCACAGGTCCAAGAAGCAAGGCGGGTTTCAATTTTTTCGAGGAGCAATTGCCAAGAGACATGTTTAAGTGCTGAATCAGTCAAAGAGGCTCCTAAATACTGTGAGGGTAGAGAGGCTTTAGAGAATCCTAGAATGCGAATTATGGAGGATTGAGTGGTGGGGGAAGTGTGAAAAAAGAATATTTGGGATTTTGCAGTATTAATGCTGGCTCCAGATGCTTCCGAATATTCATCATGCAGGGATTTAAACATTAATGCTTCTTGTACTGAAGGGTGCCCAAACAACATGTTGTCATCCACAAATTGTTGATATGTGATGGTTGGGGAGTCATGAAGTGAAATGCCTCTGAGCTGCTGAGTTCGAAGAGCGTTCTTTATTATACGTCCTAACCCTTCAGCCATTAGCACAAAAAGAAATGGAGAGAGGGGATCTCCTTAACGAATGCCTCTAGAGGGGCGGAATGGCTGTGAGGGAATGCCATTTACCACGATGGAGAAAAAAGTAGAGGAGATAAGATTCATTACCCATCTGACCCAGTGAGGAGAAAATCCGAAGGCAATAAGCATTTTTTGAATGTAAATCCAACTTAACTTGTCAAATGCCTTAGAGAGATCAATTTTGAGAAGCATACTTGCTTTTTTGTTGTGCATTAAAAAGTGAATGATCTCATGGGTGAGGATGATGCCGTCAATGATTTGCCTAACTTCTACGTATCCTGATTGTTCTGGCGATATTACCAAGGGAAGCAGCGGTTTCAAACGGGAAGCAATGGCTTTGGAGATGATTTTGTAGATAACATTGCAAAGAGCTATTGGCCTGAATTTATCCGTTGTTATAGAATGCTCTTCTTGAGGAATGAGTGTAATAAAAGTAGCATTTAGAGATGGAAGCAACCAATGCAAAGTCCTAGATTCTTCCACAACCTGCCATACATCCACTTTGATGAGATCCCAAAATTTGTGAAAGAAGTTGGAGGTAAAACCATCTGGTCCTGGAGCTTTCCCCTCTTTGAGTTGTTTCATTGCTGATTCAACTTCCTGTAGCATAACCTGTCAAAGGAGTAATTGATTATGTTCTTCTTTATGATTTTAGGGATATGCTGGAGAATCCGTTCTATAGTTGGTTGTCTATTGATTTGTGGTTCCTAATGAACGTGTTTGAAGTGCTCAAGGAGCTCTCTTTCAATAGCCTCCTGTTCTTCTAGCCTTTCTCCCTGTTGATTCTGAATTTGTGTGATGTTGTTGTGCATTCTTCTCTGTACGGTGGTGCGGTGAAAGAATTTTGTATTTCGCCCTCCCTCTTTAACCACCTTACTCTGGATTTCTGCCTCCAGAGGATCTCCTCTTGCTTTATTCTTTCATCCAGTTGATTCTGAAGGTTGTGCTCCTTTTCTACTAGTGCTTCTGTCCGTCCTTCATTAATTATTTTTTGCTGAAGTTCCATCATTTCGTGTGCTAGAGCTTTTTGGGCTTGAAAGATATTTCCAAAAGTCGTTTGGTTCCACTTTTTGATATGCATTTTGAGATATTTGAGTTGTTGTTGAAATTGATACATTTGAGATCCTTCAAGGGGAATGAAGCTTTTCCATACTGAGATGACTAGATTGTTTAAATCTGGGTGAGTGAGCCAAAATGCCTCAAAACGGAAGGGTCTCCTTGTGGAGTTTCCGGGTCTTTTCCATTGAAGAGATATGGGCCAATGATCTGATCCGGATAGAGGTAAGATTGAGGCAGAAAAGTCTCCTCCTAAATGAATGGCATTGTCAGATAACAAGAATCGAACCAACTGTGAGGCTATTTGCTGCGAGCCTAATCTTTTATTGTTCCAGGTGTGCATTCCATTATTAAAGGGCAAATCAATGAGCTAATTATTTTGTATAGAATCCTTGAAGTGACTACTTTCCATGTCTAATTTGACTCAGCCTCCATTCTTCTCCTCAAGTTTAGTAATCATATTAAAGTCACCACCTGTAATCCAAAGAGGATGGACTCTGGTAGAGTTGAGCGAAACAATTGTGTTCAGCAATGCCAATTTGTTCATGGCATCCCGAGGGAAATAGGCATTGGTGAGATGTCCATGAGCATTGGTCCCGATAATATGAAAAGTAGCTTGAATGAGATTATGAGTAGCATGGATATCAGTGAGCGAAATGGCTTGTGTATTCCATGCTATTGCCAGTCCCCCTGAAGCTCCCGAGGCATCCACTGCAACTGAATGGCTTCCTGGCCAGGCTTTTGAGAGAATGATACCAAGTGTATTACTGTTACATTTTGTTTCTTGAATGAAGAAAATTTGAGGTTTCTTCAGCAGTATCATGTTTTTGATCATTCTGTACTTCACAGGTTTGTTTAACCCTCCTAAGTTCCATGATATGAGCTTCATGGTTCAATATTGCGTTTCAGCCTATAATACTTTCTTAACTTGGAATATCTTCCTGACTCCACCAACATTTCCCCAATGACAATGGTTCTTTGCAAATTTGTCTTTCTTCCTCATTTCTTGGTGTTTTTGAGAAGGTTTTTCCCATCCCATTGACTACTCGGTTGAATCCCTAAAGTTCGCTGCTGATGTGCTCTAGAAAGGATTACCTCTAAACTTTCTAACTGTCTATCCTAGGATTTTTCAAACTCTTTCTTCCTACATGCTTACTCAAGGCTGAATATATCTAGATTCCCAATGTCAATACTTTCAAGCTCCTCTTCCATATGTTTGCTCACTGCTTCCCGCAATTAAGTCATTTGAATGGATTGGTTCTTGGAGTAAGTTATCAATTTCCATTCCATTCGGTCTCCATTCGGTTTCCTTACTGGGACTTGAGATAGGGCTTACAATGTCATGAGGTTGCTTCAGGCCTTTCCGTTTGTCTAAGGGATTGATTATCAAAGATGACTTGGTATATCATCAGTTTGGTTAGGGGATTCAGAGTCATTCAATGTTGGTTGTGCTAAGATATCAAAGCTATTGCTAGTGGAGGGTATGGAGGGATTGGCTGAGGGATTTGTAGAGCCCGAGGCAGGCTTTTTGTGGTGCTTTTTCCGGAAATTGACTTTGGTGAACCCTTTAGTATCAGGTTTTTCTAAGGTGGTGTTGGTTTTGGGGATTGCATTGAGGGGGCAGTCACGGAAAAGATGGCCATGGGCATGACATTTCCTGCATCTGAATGGAACATGTTCATAATATATAGGCTGAATCCATTCAAAATCATCATGATATAGACTTATTGAATCTAAGAGTGCCTTGTCTAGATGCATGTAGACACAGATGCGAGCATAAGAGGTATATCTTCTGAGTTTCATTTCTTCGACCATCTTTATGAAGTCACCTAGACCATTTCCAATGTATTTTAGCGATTCTTTGTCCCAGTACCCCAAAGGAAGGGAATACAGACGGATCCAGACAGGCGCCCAACTAAAATCCTCTTTGTCCGGATTGAATCTTTTGATCCAGTCTCTCAGATACAGGCCCACGGAGTTGAAGAAATAGGGGCCATCATCTAGAACTCTGTTACGATCTTCTATGTAGTTGAAAATAGCCGTAAAGAAACCTTTAGGTCCGAGCTGCAAGGTGACATGTCCTTTGGGTTTCCTTTTGGCCGCAATCCATCCCTGCAGGGCTTTCTCTGTCGGCCAGAAGCCGATAAATTTTCCTATGAGAGTGTGGTCCTTCATAAATTGGATTTGGGTATTGATCCGGTGACAAGGTAGTTCTATCTTGGGTCATTCCACTGCAATAGGTTTGCATGTGGCTGAGGTTGCTTTGGGAATCTCTCTATTCAAAGTGGGACGATCATGCTGTTGAGTCAGAGGCATTGCCTCCGTATCCTATGATGATTTATGTTTCCCATGCGCTGCTGGGTCAGTCTGCATCGCAGCGCTGTCACACTGAATCTTTTCAAAAGCCCTTTCAGTCCCATTGGGACTCCGAATCTCGTTGTTGCCAATGGGGGGAGGCTCAGAGCCCCCCCGGAAGGGGATCCATATCAATGGTCATATTTCTGATTACCGTTGTCACCAGAGAGGTTGAGTTGTTGCAGTCTAGTGTTGTCCAAAGAGGTTCAATAGCTGCATAGTTTGCCAGAAACCCTAAGCAGCGATGAATCGTCGTCCTCTCTTTTCTGCTACATTGGTATTTACTTACCACTTCGATAACTAATTAATTACCTTATACTTAAGACATTTTCCATAATTAGTTAGTGTATATACTAGTGCAGTGCATGCGATGCATGCATATGTAGCTATCATATGCATGTCGCGTATGCATGCTAATATTCACATTCTATTTGTAATTGTAGGTGGGTCATTACATTTTGTAAAAATAAGGGTGGTAAGCCTCATATAGATAGAGGCTCCCTTATTTCATTTGGTCATCACATATTCCTTCACTCTTCTCTACAAAGGAGTGTAAATTAGTCATTTTTCATTACTTGAGTAAGATTGATTTTTTTATGGCGCAAATTTCTTGTGGACATGTTTTTTTGGGATTGAAAGAAGTGTTTCTTTGGAAATTTTTGTAAGCTTCATGTTTTATCTTTGATATTTTGCACATTGTATATGTGAAGTAGGGTTTCTATTTATGCAATGACTAAATGTTAAGTTTATGTTGAAATCTTGCTCCATTAATGCATGCAAAATTGTTCTCTTTAAAGCCTATAAGAAAATTGAGTGTGCATTCCTTAGATTTAATTTCTCCCCTCACAAGAAAAATAGTTAGGGTTTTAAAAGTGGATGCTTTAGTCAACCCCCCTTGCTCCATCAAGACCTTTCCATTGAATTTTAGCCCTAGAAGACTCTATTAAGCTCATTTAGGATAAGACACTAATCATTTTTGTGTTGATCATCCATAAATTTCATTAAATTTCTTCTTCTTACCTTGTTTTCTCCCCTCACAAGAAAAATAGTTAGGATTTTAAAAGTGGATGCTTTAGTCAACCCCCCTTGCTCCATCAAGACCTTTCCATGGAATTTTAGCCCTAGAAGACTCCAGGATAATACTAATCATTTTTGTGTTGATCATCCATAAATTTCATTAAATTTCTTCTTCTTACCTTGTTCCTAGATGTTTAGAGTTAGCCACTAGGGGGTTTTGGGTAAAATTTTGCATAAAAGTAAATTTGTGTTGGATGTTTGAGGTTTATAAATTAGGAATTGCATCAATAAATTGCATAAAAGCAAAATCTAGTGTTGTGCATGGTTAATCCTTCCTTATTAAGGATGACATCATCCTTGTTTGTGTTTATGCATGCTTTTTAGCCCTAGTTTCCCATTAAGTGACCCTAACCCTAGGTGTTTAATGGAAGGCCTTTGTTCCTTTTTGTTGATTATCCTTGAAAAGATTTTTCTTTGGCGGCTATGTGACATTGTGAACCCTATCATTACAAATCAACCAAACCCTAACTTATAACAACCATATCTCTAGTCTAGGTGTAGACTATTTGAACCTTGCCATAGAATATCTAGGCATTTTCTAGGCTATGCCGAGATTTTATGATGCATAATAGACCCCTTATCCATCACCTTGATCTATAGCATTAGAATATCCTTTAAGTGATCTAAGGAAGCCTCCCTCATGGTCAAATATCACTAGACCAAGAGAAAGGTTGTTGAGGTGACAATGGTAACCCTTTCTCTTGTTGCCATAAGATTTGGCCCAACCTAGTGAGGCTTTGCACTAGGTCTGCTAGATTTTGCGGCAACAGGGACTAAACCCACACAAACCAGCTGATCTATACATCTTATCAATGTATAATATGTAGCTTATTTACAATGAGTTGCATATGCTTCATATGATGATGTCTCTAAGTAATTAAACATGACCTATCATCATGATTAGTAACAATTATTATCCATATTTTATAAATCAATTATATATGACTGTGTGTCATCAAGGCTTTGATTGGTTGGTCAAGGGAGGTTGGTGGTAATCCCCTTATCATGGTTTATTTTCCCGAAATGAAGTGACATTTGTACCACATACTCTCACACCTAGGGATTAAATGTCCAACACCTAGGTGAAGACTTGTGAAACTAGGAGGTTGGCCATTGTCACCTCACCAACACTCGACCACACTTTAGAAAAAGGGTGGACCTAATTCAAGGATGGTTTACCTATCGTTTCGTTGCCAGGCTCAAGCCTGCTTGGAAGTGGGAGCAAGAGCGAGAGTGGGAGCGGAAGCTACAATTTTTAGAAGCTTCCGTGTTCGAAGCATTTTTTATATATTATATAATTTTGTATATTTTGGTGCATATATATCAACAAAAGCATGCATAATGATGAATTAGTTATAAAAGTATAAAAAAATGGATTGAACCATATAACATCAATCATCTAGTAGTTATAATTTTCATCAACCACAGGTCCACAACATCTCGATTCCATCAACATTAAAGTTTCAAAGTTTCAAAATTCAATATATATCATTTGTCATCACTAAAGTTGTAATTGTAACCATTGCCAAACTATACCGACGGATATCAAACATGAAATGAAATGTTTCACGAAGCATCATATTCATAATTCATTAGCTATGAGTTATAATTGCCAACTTCAAACTTAATTTGTCATATATTGTTTACAAAATATACCATAATAAATATGAAAGAGTCAATAGTTATAAAAAGTACTAGAAACTAAAAAAGACAAGTAAATCTACTATCCACTAAAATTTCTTCTCACCACAAGAAACTTCTAACTTCTTTTCTCGTGATATATGAACAATGGGAGTCTCCTCTCACATAGTCTGACTTTGCAATGGTCAACGTCCAGAACTAGAAGGCATGTGACATCCATACAATGTTGTAGATGGAGGTGGCGGCAAAGCTAGTGCAACTCAAGCCCTATTAGTGGATGTGGGAGGCATTGCCATTGATGTTATTGCTACTGCTTGATGACCATCATCCTCATCGTCCAAAAGTTTTGCTTCCAACTATTCTAAATGTAAGGCTCCATCCTCCAAATTATCCTCTTTTGGGTTGTTGTCCCAAGTGATATATGCTCTATCAAATTGAGCCCACTTACAATAATGTGTCAACAACCTCAAGTTGTAGTGTACATAAACCAAGCTTTCTGTTCGGTTTTCATTGAGGTAGTTTCTTTTGACATTGTGGATGAAGCTATAGGTGCTCTAATGCCTCTCTACAAAAAATGTATTAACCACCTATGAAAGCACTTTCACTGCCAATTTCACCAAATGTCCCTTGGAGCCATACATGTTCCACCATTCAACAGGATCCAATCTATCTTTATCATCGATTGCGTGCAAAGTACCAAACGTTCCAGTTTGACTAAAGTATTTGCTTAATTCTCCATGCAAACTAGCACACTCCTCCCTGTCAGGGACAGACTTATCTAATGTTAGCATGTATCCATTTTGTACCTCTGGATTTGTATGAGATTTTCTCCTAACCCCACCCCTAGGTGCAGGTTTGGCCAACCAAGATGGAGAGTAGTATTTTGGCGTAAGGACATATTCCAAGGCATGATGAAACATTAAGATTATCCCACCTTTTGACCACATGTTTGTGAATATTATCATACAAGGCATCTTCCAGCGGAACAATATCTTTGATTTGCCCTAGCATGCTATCCATCTACTCATACAGCTCCCCAATACTGGCGCATCTGTATCTGCAAAATGAATCATGTTATAAATGGGCTTGGTGAGCTACATAACATATTTCACAATTGCCCAAAGCTGACCAAGAACAGTGTCCTCCACCTCTTAAAAATATTCACAGTTAGATGCAGTTGCAACCTTGTCCTTTAGTATCTGCCATGATTCACTTGATACCATGCTAGCCAATGCCTCTCTTACCTTCAAAAGGCACCTAAAGGTGAGGTAATAGCTAGAAAATCTAGTCTTTGAAATCTTCAATAGCTCCAACCTTGAGTTACTGTGGAAAAGGCCATGGGCATTGCTATGGTTGGTAGTAAATCTTATCATGCACTTGCCTCTCTTGTACAATGAACCACTCCATTTGTATTCAGTTTCCTTCATCTTAATAATGGCATGCATCAAAAGGTTCATTGTGTGAACCAAACACCCAAACCAAAATATGTTGGGGCATCTGTCATCAATGAATGCTCCCATTGCCTTACAACTAGAAGCATTATCAGTAATGACTTGGATGGCATTATATGGCCCAATAGTTTCAATTGTTTGAATTAATGGTTCGGCAATGTTGATGTTGGTCTTGAACTTATCTAAGTAGTCATGAGATGAAAGGAAGACCACACCAGTAGCAATCACACGAAAAACACTTAACAATGGCTTGCCTTTTACATTTGTCCAACCATCAGATACAATGGATACCCCATATTCATTCCAAGCATTTGTGAATTTACCCAAAACATTTTTTATTTTGGCCTTTCCCAATCAAGTTCCACGGTTTTAACTTTGTCATACCCAGGGCTCTTGTATCCTTTAGGGGCATCACTGATGGTGGTAACTATTTCATGCCAATAAAGTGAGCGGAGAATATTGAATGCTATGCCACATGCAAAGAGAAACTGATAAAATTTTGCATCCATGTCATCCATACAACCTTGATCAAAGAATTTTGATATTGTTCTATGCCTTAAAGGAATGTTTGTCCCTGTGACTATGAATCCAAAACTTGTTGGCAATTTTGTCATTGATGGCAAAGGAGCAGCAACAAGGTATGTTTGGGTGCAAGATATGCTTAGTATGAATGACATGTTGCAAGGTATGTTGCAAAGGTTGTTGAGGTTGTAGAGAAGCTGAGGCTACTTACATATGCGTATGTTGTTATGTTGCTATATTTTTTATCATTGTTGTGATGATGTTGATGCTTGTTATGCTTGATGGCAAGATATGTTGCAAGGTATGTTGTAGAGGCTATGTTGATCAGAGATGGAGTTGAGCTTGTGATCTTGAGGTATGCTTGTGATGTTTGTTATGCTTGTGATGCTTGACAGAAGTGTGGCCTAGTTTAATGGAAGCCTAGTTTAATGGAAATGTTAATAAGTTGGTGATAGATGTTGGCTTGCTTATGTTGTTGTATGCATATGATGGTTGAGCTAAAATGTTGTGATGCAAGACAAAGGCAAAGGCCAAGGCATGATACAAGGCTAAGGAAATGACAATATGTTATTGAGGTATGTTGATGTTGATAGTAGTATGCTAGGCCCACTCAAGGGTGATGTTTGGGACCTTGAGGTTATCCCAGAGAAACATGGTGCCAGCCTATAGGGGATCCGGGGAAAAAAGGGGTAGCAAAAGTCCCCTAATATTTAAGTTCAATTCTCTAGCTCTCATAGTGTGCTCTTCCCTCAAGTTTCGTTGGACAACTTCCTCAACCTTTACAGGGCGGGGGGGAAGCTCTTGTCCTTTCCTTTAACCACCTGTACCCATGTTTTGATATGTGTCACTATCTCCTATTTAAGAGTGGCATGCTAATTTCATATTTCTTCGTGTTTATTTTTGAGATCAAGGATATTTACATGTATGACATCTTTGGGTGGGTGTAGTGTTGTAAATCTGATTTTCTTAGAGCATTTTATCGAGATATAAGTTCTTTGATTCTACCTGCGAGACCCTAGAAGACAAGAACTTCACTTCTCATAACTTCTCAAACAATGTAACAAACTGGGCAATGAATGGTCTTCCCAAGTCATGGGAACCATTTGTCAAAGGAAATTGCACCCAAGAGCACCTTCCCAGTTGGGAGATCCTTTGGGATAGCTGCATCTAGGAATAGACGTGTGAGGAGTCAAGGTTGGCATGCAAGAATATGAAGAGGAGAACCCAACCTTGGCTAGTATGGCTAAGAATGGAAAAGCAAAGGGTTCCATAGGTAACAATGAGGGGGCAACCTCTTAGCCAGGAAAGAAGAAGGAATTTAGTAAAATCAAGTGCTTCAGTTGCCACAAGAGTGGGCACGATGCGTCACAATGTCTGAAGAGGAAGAAGAGGAAGAGGAAGTTGCAGCAGGAATCAAAATCAATAGGGGTTCATCTTGATGAGTTTGCAGCGATGTTCGTGAAGGGCTTCTCATTTGTCTCTTGTATCTCTACCAACACCAACACCAAGAGTCTTTGGTACCTAGATAGTGGTGCATCATGCCATATGACAGAGGCACAAGAGCTATTTGGTAGTCTGACTCAAAATTACATGTGGAGCTTAGTAATGATGCCAAGTATGCAATGAAGGGGGTTAGAACTATTAAGTTTCAGCTAGAGTCGTGGGGGAGTTAGAAGCCAAGGATACGTTATTCATATCAGGATTTAAGAAAAACTTGCTCTCAGTATCAATCATGGAGCATATAGGATTTGAGGTGATATTTAGGAATGGGCAGGTGTTCATTCATCTAGAGAGGTCTAGCCTAGACACAATAGTGGCCATCTGGGTTAGAGAGAGTAGCTTACATAGGTTGCAAGCAAACCTATTCAGACATTGACAAATGCTCAAGAACATGTGGAGGCTCTTAGGAGCACATTTAGGGAGGGAAGGCCTTTGAAGAAGGACATTGTAGTAGGACCAAAGGGACAACCAGTTCTAGGTGGCTCTTTAGGCAATACCTCCCTCACTAAGAGGGAGTGTTGATGTTTGTAGCTCGGACAGGCAAAAGTTGCCTAATACTTCCTTAACCTTAGCAATTACTTTAGTGATTAAAGTAAATGCATTTTATTAGTTAAAGTGAGTTAATCTAATGAAATGCAAAGGTTCTTGCATTGGTGAATTAGATGACTCTAAATCATCAATATCAAGTGATGTTGAGATCTAATTGTTGATTTTTCCAAGACATTCAAGAATCAAGTTTGATCGCGATCACAAACACACTCAAATGCCACAACATAAGCACTTTACATAACAAAAAACATATAGCAGTGAATCAATCTCTTGCACATGACAAAATTTTACCCAAAACTTGTTATATTACAAACTTAATACAACAAACGTATGAAGTAAACAAAGTTCCTTCTACAAAATAATTACTCCATAAGACTTGGAATATAAAGATATCCATGAGGATACAAATATTATATTCAATGTGTGAATAAGAATGAATGATTTACAATGAGAACGAGAGGCTTGCTTATATACCAAGCAAGTGTCTCTTCATGGACAGTCATGTCCTATTTAGACATGGCTCTTCAACCTAACTACTAATTATTATTAACTAATCATTATTACAATTATTCTCGTTACTTATATTTATATTATCTATATATTTTATTCGTAACATTGCCTTCTTCCTCAAAAAGCTTTGTCCTCAAAGCTTGTTGATGAAAAAGGCTTGATCTCTTTTTCGGCTTCGAATGACTTTCTCTCTCAGAACAAATATTTTTGTCGATACAAGCTGATATGATCTTCTAAGTGACAAACAAAATTGTCACATCGAGAAGGGATCAGACCATCCTAGATTAATCTTCTGTGTAGTATTCTGATCAATGGAATTTTGTAACGACTTGTCAACATAAGACGAGATTGATTTTACGTCATTATTATCTGAAACATCAATTTGTTGTTTCTGGTCTGAATGGTCCTGATACGTAGCTAGGTTGAGTTGTCTACTCTCATGATTCAGATGTCGATATGGGACTTTACTTTCCCTTATTAGGTGTGTGGAAAATTTTTTATTTACTTCAGGGGATGATGTTGTTAAGTTCATTACCAAACCTTCACTTGGGGTATTTATCATCTGAACTGGAACATCCAAGTGTGTCTTTTCTTCAACTTGCTTGTCTTCTTCTTGAGTTGTGACATTCATTGGATCGTATTTGTTGTTTTGTCATCAACTTGAATTCTTACATTTGATGCTTTCTTCTCGATAAGTTGTTGTACCTTGTTTTCTAATGTCTTCTTATCCTTCTTAAGTTTCTTAATTTGCGTCAGTAATTTTTCACTATGGTTTTTAAGTCAAGAAACTTCTTCATTTTTGTCAACAATGATTTTGTCAATTTTATTTTGCATATTTTGTAATACTTTTTTACCTTCTTGAGAAATTACTTTTGAAATATTTGATATATTTTCTGGCGTTACTAAATTTGGTTTCAGCATAACATCTTGGAGTGTTATTTTCTTCTTCTTGTAAGAAAATGTTAGAAACTTTTTCTTTGTATTTAAGATGACAGATCCTACCGTTTGCATCCAGGGTGATCCCAAAATAATGTCACCTTGATTGTTCCATAGGGTCTGAACTAAGAATTGCAATACAAATGTATAATATTCAATAAATGTATAATATTCAATGTTTAACTGTAAATTGGCTATGTCATATATTTTATTGCGAAAAAAGTCTAATTTTTCAGTTATATTTGACTCTGAGATCACTGGTTGGTTTGCGATTTTAGTTGTTATACAATTTGCATCTTCTGCCGGACAAATAGAAATAATAACATCTTTTCAAATAGAAATAATAACATCTTTTCCTGTGAGATTTCCTTTAATGTTAAATAACACTTTACCATCTTTGGGTAAGGTTTCTGGGAATCTTATGGCCTTCATTTTTGTATTAGACTCCATTTTTGCTTCTTGAATATTAAATACTTTTTAAAACACTTTTTTTTTTAAATAAATCCCCTTTTTTATATATTTTTTCCAAATATTCTCCTCTTTTAAATACCCTTGACTCTACTAATTTCCTCTTTTTCTTTTTATATAAATATATAGGTCAGCGTTTTCTCTCTTTTTTTTTTAATTTAAAATTTACTTCTCTACTTTTTTTTTGTTCACCCTTTTAATAATTTTTTCTTAATTTTTTATTAATAATATCTTTTTAATATATATAATTATAAATTATATCTATTAAATATTTTAATTTATATTATTATAAAATTATAATTATATAAAATTTATATATACTTTTTGTAAACTTTTCCTTTTCTGAGAATACCCTTTTTACACTATATAATGGATATGGAGTATAATAATATATTTCCTTACTGTTTTTTCTAAATATCTTTTGTTATCTTATAACTTTTCGAGTTTATACTTGGTAAATATTTTTTTTGAAATGTCTTATTGTGTTATTCTTTTATTTCTCCTCTTTAAATATCACTTAAATATGTGTCAACGACTTTAAAATTCCTTAGTTATCTGCCGATTATTAGTGATGTCAGCGAAGGGTCAATACAGTAGATAACGTTGGAGAGTCACATCTGTGGCGAAACATCGCTATGTTGTGGACTTACAGGGCAGCGATGTTCATGGTTGGGCAGGCAGGTGAGGTCAATGGTGTATCGATTCTGTATAGGGTGGCAACTGCTACTCTTAATTTCTTGTAACATGACTATGGCGACGGCATACAAGAAGCAAGGGCTGGTAGATATTCCGTGGAACAAGCAGATAGGCAGTGGTGTAGGATCTGGTTCGGTGGAGAGGCTGTCGAGTTCTGTGTTTTGTTTTGACAGACAGTCGATTGTTGTCTAGCATCAGTAGGGGCAATAAATGGCGAACGATTTTTATTTTTTTTAGTTTCCAGGACAGACATACTAGCTGTTACCAACGACGGAAATATGTAACCAGCATGGTGGATGCAACGGGGCAGCAAGTCGGTGGTTGGGTGGTCGTGGGGAGCCCAGTCAGCGAAGGGCAGTGCAGCTGCAGCAATGGAGAAGGTCGATGGATGGTTGTGAGATGCATACGAGCGGTTACACACGGCTTTGTGTGGCTAAAGAACGCGTAAGCAGTGATGCACATGGACTTTGTATGGTTGCAAAGAGGTACGATGGTCAACGGTCGGTCGACGACTGAAGCAGCTTGTTGACTACGGGGCTCCTTTTTGTGTTTTTTTCTTGAATAATTCCTCTAATAGATTTTTTTAGATCTTTTAAAAGGCCAAAGGCATGGCGACAAATCTGGTGAATTGGAGAAATTCCAAAACTAGTAGCGAAACACTGGAATAATGACAGCAACACAATTGACAACAAGTTGATGGCCAAAGGCCTGGTGATCAGCGAAACGTGGTTTTGATGCCAAATGAAGCGAACAAATTTCCTTCTACAAATTAATTACTCCAGAAGACTTGGGATATAAAGATATCCATGAGGATACAAATATTATATTAAATGTGTGAATAAGAATGAATGATTTACAATGAAAACGAGAGGCTTGCTTATATACCAAGAAAGTGTCTCTTCAGGGAGAGTCATGTCTTATTTAGACATGCCTCTTCAACCCAACTACTAATTATTATTAACTAATCATTATTACAATTATTCTCGTTACTTATATTTATATTATTTATATATTTTATTCATAACAATGTATGGCTCTTCTACTAGGAATCTTGGCCCTTACAACCTTGATATAAGGACAACTAGGGCTTGGAGTCAACTATGCCTACCAATCTTTCCTTGAACAAAGTACACTTGACCTACTTGTTGAAGGAGCACCCTACTCAACAATTTTGGTCCACGTACCTTGAACACATCTAGCAAGTCCTCTGCCACCTCTTTTGTTGATCACTGCAACTTCAAAAAGCTTGCATCTCAAGCCATTCGATCTGCCACTATCAACCCTCTTGGCTCCTCCAAGAGTGACTGAACATAGGCTCACTAATCTACCCACTAGCAGCGCTCTTGCTTCTCCAAGATGTCTGCTCTTAGGGACTTCACCAAATCTTCCCTCTAGCACTGATATGACTCCTCGAACATCACTACTCTTAGGGACTTCCAAATTTTCCCTCTTATCAGTGACTTGCACTATCAAATCCCTGAACTAGGGCATCACCAATTCTGCCTCTGAGCAATCCCTTAGCTGCTCCAAGGATCATTGTACATGAGGTCTTCTAGGGTTGACCTCTTATCTCTGATATGCTGCTCCACATCACAGAACTAGGGCTCCACAAATCAGCCCTCTTTTTATCTCTTAGCTGCTCCAAGAATGACATACCTAGGGCTTGCATAATCATCCCTCTTATCAGTCCTCCACTTGCCACTTAGATGACTAAACTAGGGCATTAATGCACTGCCTCCTAAAACTGATATTGACCCTCAACCATCACTATACTTTGGCATCCAAACACTCTATCCATAACACTTATGAACAAACTTCCACCTAGCAATATTCCTCCACAAACTTTGGCCTTCGCTACCCTTACAAGTCTGTCTCCTTGTCAATATACTTAACAGAACTCGGACCTCATCCACATTCTTGTGCCTTGAGAGATACTTGTACTTGTGGATGCCATAAACTGCTACCCTAAGACCCTTTAGGATAGACCTATGCTCCTTTACTTCCAACCTTCTTCTCCCCATATCATTCCCTCATTTTTCTCTTGTTACAATGTCCCTTTCTACCCAAACACCTCTCACTTCTAGTCCAACAACCTTAGGGTATTATCAACCTAATACCACACAGACAACTTGCATGTCTTGAGGCCCTGCAACCCTCACACAGTCAAGAGACCGAGCCCTATTAGACATCCTTTAATGCCTTTTTGTTCCTTCCTTCTTGCGTTGATCCTGAGCGAGTAACACAAACTTTGAGGAAGAATACATGAGGCAACGTAACCCTGAACAAAGCCCTGACTAGGGCACAAACAACACAGGAAATTCCTCCAAAAACTTGCTAGGACAGACCTCCATAAAGGAAAAAAACTCACAACTGAACATTCTCTTACCTAAGCTTAAAGTCGGCCTTCAACAAACTAGTGAATGACCATCACTGCTCCAACTCGTCCATTCTTGAGATATATGACTACTTGAGGAATCTTGCACTTCTTAAGGACAAATAACCTTGAGAGAGAAGCTTGGATGCCCCTTCAAAGAGCTCTATTCTAATCCTTTTATAGCGTTCTATAGTAGTCACATATTCCACCAAGGGTCACATTACTTTATCAAGGTTGACCTAAAGAATCCACTTAAACATCAATTTCACAAGGAGTTAAAATTCATTGCGTTGATCTTTTGTCACATCATTAAATCCTTTAGTGCCCCTTAGCCCTTCAAGGGTGCCCCACATGCTCTCAATGATCAAAGCATCATTTTCTCCACTTGGTTTCATGCCCACAACTTTGGGTGCAAAACCCACAACTTGGGTACATTGTCCACAAAGCCCTTGTGGGTCAACTTCTCCCAAACCCAGTGCCTAGGGTTGTGGGATTACCTCCCAAGCTACATAAATCAACACTAATCTCAACCTTCAATCGCTTTGGAGTTAGGGTTGTGAATTCAGTCATAACTTAAAGCTTATAAAAGAAAGGTTGGGCCAAGGGAGAAGACACACAAGAAATCTTGATCACGTGAGATGGTGAGAGTAAGAGCTTAGTGGTTGGGTGAAGGACTTCCATTCAAGTGTGCTGGGTTTGAGGAAGGTGCAAGGAGCAGCAAGGGAGATCTAGGTTAGCCAGGACAAATCTAGGGCTTGATCAATTGCATCATATCCAGGTTCATTGTCGTGTTTGTAATTTCCTCAAAGGGCCATTATCCCAGTTGGGGACCTTGAGTAGGTTTTGAAGTTATTTTTAATGAAGAATTGTTGAATGGGAGAGTTTGTGTATGTAAATGTGTGATTGGGATTGATTGTGTTATTTTCTTTTGCTAAATATTTTGTTTATGTTTAGCTCCTAGTAGTTCTTTTATTTAGTAGATTTGAGATCTCATATCTACTAAGTAATAAATTAGCTAGGTTACTAGATTAAGAATTTAACAAACAGACCATAAAAAAATCTCCATTGTGCCATATATTCATGCATAATGCAAACAACTCCAAGACCAATGTAATGTCCACTTCTTTCAAGCAAAAACGTAATCTTCCTCAACATGTGTGCCAATGAGGGCATGTGCTTCATTAAAATGTTGTACCATATAAAATAAAGTTGTTCTCATAGAAAATACCCACCATGGTACAAAGACAATAGCAAAATATAAGCTTTACCTAGGCTTGAATCGAGGGTGCACTACCACCAAGACATTATTACATCAATATATCATCAAACTTGAGTAGTACCATTCTTGTAGCAAATGAAACACTTGAGGTTGCTCAAGTCCTTTCGTGGTTGTGATCCTTCACCATTACCCATGAAACCCTTCCCTTTGTCCTTCTTGGCCATACAAACTATTGCTAGGTTATCCTCTCCATCTCCTTGCTTGTTGGCCTTAGACTCCTCTCAAGCTTCTTCGTGGATGCAATGATCCCAAAGCCTCTCCCAATTGGGAAGCTTCTCCTGAATGCAAATTCTCTTAATAAATGGTTCCCGTGACTTAGGAAAACCTTTTAGTCCCACATTTATGAACTCTACGTCCTCCACTTTCTTCCCAATGGTTGCGAGTTGATCATGTATTTGGGTGATGTTAAATTTTGAACCCAATACCTAGTCATTAATTCCTAGTAGAATTTGTCTATTGAATATAAACACAGTTGAGTTCTTCAAATAAGCATTCAATGGAAGCAAAATATTAACCAATCTCAATCACACATTTAACACACATATTTTGCCTAGTCAACAGTTCTTTATTTATAATAATTTGAACCTACTTGGGCTCACGTTCTAGGATAATGGCCCAATGAAGGAATTTACAAATAAAACGTACCCTAGATCTGATCCAATTGATCAAGCCCTCAAACTATCCTTGATTTGCTTAGCTGATCTGGATCTCTTATGTTGCACCCTTGCACCTTCTTGGATCTGGCACACTTGAGTATCTCACTGCTCTGTTGAGAAAATATTTCTCAATGTCTTCTGCCACTATATGGTATGTCTTTCTCCTCTCCTTAGCCTTACTTTTATAAGTTCTCATTGAGTTAAATCCCTAACCCTAATCTCCAAAGTGATGGATGGTCAAGATTGGATTTCAACTCACTTGCGAACAACTTTTGAGATTAAAACTTAATCAATAAAGTAAATACCTTATTTTTCCTAAGTTTTTTTAGCTCAATAGACAACATAATTAATTATGTTCTTTTCCTAAGCTAGACTTGGGCTAATTTACAAAACCAAATTACTAAATACTTGAGCAAGTATCCTAAAGAGACTTTGGGCTATTTCTACACACCTACACACTTATTCCTATGCAGGTGTACTTGCTCAAGCTACAAAAATCAACA
Source organism: Pinus taeda (assembly GCA_000404065.3). Classification (NCBI taxonomy): domain Eukaryota; kingdom Viridiplantae; phylum Streptophyta; class Pinopsida; order Pinales; family Pinaceae; genus Pinus; species Pinus taeda. Next base: position 43,071 of record APFE030727423.1, on the reverse strand, counting down.
CTCTTACTAGTCTTAGACACTTAGTCCTGTGTAGATGTACTTGCTCAAGCTACAAAAATCAACACTCCCTATACTTTTGCCACCTCGAGTTGGCTCAAATCTTGGAACTACATCCGCTACCATGGTTGCTCCTCTGAACTAGGAGCCTTCTCTTTAATAAGTCAGTTTTAATAAGTCAATTTTATTTAATAATAAAATTTATTTTTCTTTCTTTTGATAAATACATTTCATTATGACTCAAGTACAATTATGAAGACCGACACTAGTTACGTTTTTCAGCACTCCCTCTTAACTAGGGAGGTATTCATATTACCTATATCTACCTACATGGAAGATCCCCAAAATGAATTACGAATATTTCTACATTCTTCAACACTCCCTCTTAACTAGGGAGGTATTCATAATTACCTATATCTACTTACATGGAAGATCTCCAAAATGAATTACGAATATTTCTAGCACACTCAGTGCTGCAGACTAGATTCCTGACCAGGGTAATCTATCCGAGTGGGACTAAGATGGACTAAATATTTTAGACAGTCTAGGTACCATCAAGCTTACTAACCAACAATTAACCCATGGATCTAGGTGTGTATCCAAGGTTAGAGATCCAAGACCAACACCACCCTCCCTCTTCGAGATCTAGACATCAAACACACATAGGCTAACGAAATATCCTCCCAAGCATCCACCATTAGATGTGTCAACTCTTCCTATCAAACTAGATATATCCATTTGTCCAAGCATGCTTCTAGAGTGTTCAACCTTTTTTATGGAGGGTTTTACTTTCAATTATATTACAGATCTATTCATTCTCTGATTCCTTTTACAAGGTATCCATCATAATATGCCCTCCTTCTCAATTAGGGAGATGTGCTCTCTTAGGGAGATTAACCACTTTCTTCTTCTATAACATCAGAGAGTCTTTCATGGCTCCATCCTTCTTATGGTATGAAGGTCATCTTGATCATTATCATCCTTATAACTTTCTTCATCATGCTCATATGGAAATCTTCATTATCTTGAAGATTGTGTACCGTCAAAACTTTAATAGCAAGTACAATCAAATACATATATAGATGCATGAAGTTAATTGTATCAAAGATATGTCAATATAATGGAAGCGTCAAAACAGTGAAATACTTTAGACATCAATAACCTAAACCTAGTTAGGTTCATAATAAGAGACACATACCTTTTGCTAGGATTATTGTCATAAACCCTAGACCACATCATTAAAACTTAAAGCATCTTAATCAAGGTATCAGTCTCATTATATCTAGGGCCTCAATATTACTTTCAGAGATATATAACAAACTCTACTAAACCTCAAATATCTTCAAGACACAAATCCTTAGATATTAGCTATTCAAGCAAATAACAATTCTACCATACATGTTAGACTCTACTAGGGTTTGTTGCAAACCCTAGATGTTTGGAAACAATATCATCGTATCAATCTTCTACTAAAGTTTTGTTACAAATCCTAGAATTCACAAACTATGAGCATCAATAATTAGGTTAGCATACTTGCATATTCAGGTACTAACATTTCTCATCAATGTCTACTAGGTAAACCCAAGTCACAAGCACCAAAGTTAGAAATACATCGATTTTCTCTAGGCTAGGGTTTCGATCATACACCTAGAGATTCATTCCTAGGATCTTATTTTAGCTAGTACAAGGATTTTTCTTATAAACCCTAATTCACCAAACCTTAAAGATCTAGGGTTTCAATACACAATAACAACGAACCCTAAAGGGTTAGGGTTTCTATAACAATACCGAAAAATCAAAAGAATAGGAATTCTAGATTTCATCAACAACCCTGAGTAGACTAGGGTTTCAATATTAGCATCGACATACCCTTAAGTTAGGGTTTTACAGTGAACCTTTTTAGGGTTCCACAAGAATGATAATATAATGAGGGTAGATTCAATATAGTAATTAATCACCCTAACAAGAATCCATACGATTCAAAACCCTAGACAAAACAATGTCAGTAATGTAAAGCAAATTTAAAAAGAAGAATAACCGTACCTTCTGCATGAAGAGAACTTTATAACAAAGCTTATATTTTAAGACACACCTTGAGTTGTTCCTTAACAAACCTTGTATGACATCAATTCTTGAAGGGCTTCCTTTGCAACATAACTTCTTTCACGCTTCAAACTTGTCCTCTAAGGTCTCCTCCATAACTTTTGTGTATTATGCAGGCTTTCTTATCCAAGGAAAATATAAAGAAAAGGTTATTAATATACAATACAAACACATCTTGATGAGAGAGGGAAGATAATATGAGTAAGATACTTATCTTTGGTAAAATGGTGAGGGCTCCCTCTTAATCCATTCTTGAGGGATAACTACAACTTTATCAAAATGAAAAAAATGTTCTAACAAGACATGTTAGACCTATAAACTCTAGAAATCAAAACATAAAGGAAAACAATTCAAAACAAAAGTAAAAGACTAAAAGGGCTATGTGAGAGAGAGGAGACTTAGTAGTATAAGTCCTTGACTTTTGATTCTTCGGTCTTGTTCTTCTTAGGTGGATCTTCATCAACAACATTCGCATGTTCCCTCTTTGGCTTCTTATTTCTTAGATTCTCTAGACAATGGTTTTTGTAGTGATCCATCTTATGATAGTTGTAACATCCAATCTTGGATAGGTCCACTTTCTTCTTTGATCCTTTGAACTTCTAGAAGGTTCCCTTCTTCTTGTGATGAGCATATGTGAAAATTTTATCACTGCAGCAACTGATTTACTTATCCTACTTATTTCATCATAGGTTATTAATGAAATTACTTCAACAAACATTAAAATAAATATTGTTGCAGATATCACACTGTAATACAGAAACAAACATATGCACACATTGACACATTTATTTTGGACTAATGTCCCAGGAAAAACCAATGTTGATCTGAAATCACTTAGGAATGATCTCAGTTAATTAATGTAGGTATTACAGACTCATGCGCTGGGATATGCCTATGTTATTTTAAGCAACGGATCGATAAGATTGCGAAATACACAGGCATTGGAAACAGTAAGAGAAACACAAGAAGCAAATTCAACAAAAAAAACACCACAATTTAACAAGGAGTTCACCCAATCCTCCTGGGCTACGTCTCTTGGTCCAACTTTCAATGGTGGCCTTTTCTATTGTGTCTTTAAGCAAAGTTTTTACAATGAGGAGCTCAATTTGAGTCTCCTATAACAGATGATGCTCAGTAGGGTGGTATTTGGATTCCCCAAGCCACTGGAGTACACAGACGACCCCTCACCGAGTCTCGACCTCAACTGGTCTTAATGGGATGAGTCCAATCTGGTACTTAGTTCCCGACCGATATCCTCACAGGGATTGCTTGAACCTCTCAAGCCTTCTCGGTTTTGTCTGCTCGATGTTGCCTTAGCTCTGCAAGTCAGCTCGACTTCTTTGTTCTCTGCTTCTTGCTTCACTCTCTATTCTGTCTCCCCTCTGTTCTTTGTTTGTTCGTGGTTTAAAGCCAATCCGTCCCTTGACTGTTCGCTTCCTCTTCTGGCTCTTCAGATCACCTGCCTCCGTCTACTGGAATTCCCTGCTTCTGTGTCAACGCCACTATGTAATGTTTCACAGAGAGGTGGCCACTTGTCTCCTTATGAACTGGGCACTAGCTTTTCCTTGAACAGTCGTTATTTCGGTTATTCTGTGAAATGATTCATCCGCCAACTCAGCGGTCATGTCGGACCCCAAATTTCATATGCCTCAGCCTATTCTTCTGCCAAATCCGGTCCTCCATTGGGTGGATTCTCCGTCGTTGATCTGGGGCCTCCAGATCCTACGGTCATCGCTTTTATTGCATAGATGAGCTACTCGACCATTACCCTGTGATGAGAGCGGTTTTCTCTCTCATTCGCCAGACACGCATCATTCAATGTATGGCATCGCGCAGTCCCCTGCCAAACCCGCTTACCGCTTAAAGTGCTTGCGATATCCCGTCGGTTTTGGGCATGGGACCCGCCTTCTAATGGTTTGGGTATTTCCGCACGGTTTTCCCTATTTTTCACATGACCAGGTGCCGGGGCTTTTCCTTCTCCGAGGTTTTTATCCTGCGATACGCGATTAGCGCTAATCACGTATCAGAAATGGCCTCTGTTTTCTGATCTAGACTCCCTATTTGCTAGTTTGCGCCACAGCGCTGTCTCCATGGGCTAACGATCAGCGCGCTTTGACCGATGGTCCTCGTTGTTCCATGCTAGCTACAACTGCCACTGTCCAGAGGTCCTTCCTGATAGCTCGTTGTTCACAAGATTTTGGAGTCTGGCATAATTTGAAACAGTCATAGAAACTCTGATAATTTTCAAGGATTTAATTCGGATCACGACCTTCCCACTGAAAAAGCTTTTCGACCACCAAAAGTTGGTTTTCATTTTTCAAGCATCGACTAAGTGAGGATACAACTTTCTCACCTGTCTAATCTCTATCCATTTGCATTGCTCGGCTTTGAACCCCTGAGCCCAATTCTGAGGTACTCAACATCTCCCCTGCGCGTCATTCTCACCTTCCTATCTAGAACTATGTCTTCCTGCAATTCATTAAGATATTCAGGTAGCAGGTCATCAATAAAAGGCAATTGACTCTGTTCTTCAGGATCTCCAATTAACGAAGGTTCAAATAGTTTCAAGCTGTCTGCATTGACAACTATACGCTAGTAGATCAAGGCGAAAAGCATTCTCACCAATTTTTTCAAGTATCTTGAAAGGTCCATACCTTATTGGTTTCAGCTTTTTACCTTCACCTTGCATCCTGTCCTTGCTAATATACAGCCAGACTTGATCACCAACTTGGAAACTATGCTCCATCCAATGTTTGTCATGCCTTGCCTTGTATTTGGCCTGGCTCTTTTCCAGCGATTCCTGTACTGCCTAATGGATCTCTTAGATTTGTTCAATGAACCTAGTTGCCTTGTCCACATCGTTGTGTCCCTCAAATGTTGTGTCCTTACCAAAGACAAAATCCAAGGGAGACCTTGGTGTGAAACCAAAACAGGTTTCAAAAGGAGATCTTTGTGTGGAAGAATGTTTAGCTCGATTGTAAGCATGCTGAACATAACACAAATGTTCATCCGAAAGCTTAGTATGCTTACTGCAATATCCCTTGAGTAACTGGATCACTGTCCTATTGACTACTTCTATTTGGCCATCGGTTTGTGGATGGAAAGCTGTGCTTTTCTTCAGTTTGGTGTCCATCAGTTCCCACAGACTTGACCAAAACTTTCCCACAAATCGGGTGTCTCGATCAGATATAATGGAAGTGGGTAATCCAAAATGAACCCATACATGTTGAAAGAATAGTTTTGCAGTTTGTTCAATAGTAATCTGTTTATTACAAGGTATCAAAATACACATTTTGTTGAACCTATCCACAACAACATATAGATAATCATGACCTTTCCTACATTTAGGCAGTCCTCCCACAAAATCCATGGAAACACTTTCCCAAGGATGAGAAAGAACTGGTAATGGAGTGTACAAGCCTAGTTTTCTATTGTTGGGCTTGCTTTTAGCACACATAGTACAACCTCTTACATATCTGGAAACTATCTCGTTCATTTTTGGCCAATAACAAAATCTTTGCAGTTGTGCAACTGTCTTACGTATCCCAAAGTGACCTGATATTAGAGAAGTGTGTGCTTCTGAATTATCTTTACTCTTCTGTTTGTGGAATGCATAGCTTCCCACAATGATATAAGAGTCGGTCCTTACTATGATAATCCAATCCTTCTACGCATTTGCTTTGACTTAAAGTTGCATATACATCTTTAAAGTCTATATCTTGAGCATATTGTTCAATGTAGCTCTCATGTAACACAGAATTATGCTTAAGTATAGTAGATGCATTTATAATGGGTCTAGATAACATATCTGCAACTTTATTATGTATGCCCTTTTTATATCTGATGACTAAATGAAACTGCTGTAGGAAACCCATCCATCTATAGTGTCTTGATTGCTACAACTTAGTTTGGGAGTGTAGATATTGAAGTGGTTGATGATCAATATGTGTAACTGCTTCTTTTCCCATTAAGTAATGTTTCCACTTTTTCACACTCTGTACTTTATCATATGTGGGATAGTTAACTACTGCAGAAATAAATGTCTCAGAATTATAACATATGGGTTTACCGTGCTATATCAACACTGCTCCCATGGCATAGTCACTAGCATCCGTTTGGATCTCAAACAGTCTTTGATGATCTCGCAGTGCTAGTACTGGTGTTGTATTAATCTTTTCTTTCAAGGTGTCGAAGGCTTTCTGTTGTTTGCCTCCCCACTGAAACACCTTGTTCAATCCTGTTAAAGCATGTAAGGGAGCTGGAATTAAGGAAAAGTTAGAAATGAACTTTCTCCAATATTGCGCTCCTCCTAAGAAGCTCTTGACTTTTGTAGCAGATTTGGGTTTAGGCCAATTCACAATGACTACCACCTCAGAGGGATCTATCTTCAATTCACCACCCCCTACTATATGTCCCAAATAATTCAAAGATGTTTTGCCAAATTCACATTTTGAGAGTTTAACATAAATTTTTTATGTTTTCAAAACATCTAGTGTTTGCTTAACATGCTTCAAACGTTCTTCCCATGTTTTGCTAAATATCATAATGTCATCCAGATACACAATAACAACATCATCAATAAAAGGTCTGCGTACATCATTCATTATTCTCATGAAAGTAGCAGGAGCATTAGTGAAGCCAAAAGGCATAACCAACCACTCATACAATCCCTGCTTTGTCTTGAAAGCAGTCTTCCATGCATCTTGTTCTGCAACTCTGACCTGATGATATCCACTATGCAAGTCTAACTTGGAAAAATAAACAACTTCTTTCAATTGATCTAATAGATCAACTATGCGAAGAAGAAGATAACAATTTTTAATTGTTATCTTATTCAGTGCTCGGTAATCATTGCACATTCTCCATGAGCCATCTTTCTTTCTCACCAAAACGATTGGTGACCCACATGGTGATGTGCTAGGTGTGATGAACCCCTTCTCAAGCAACTTCTGCACCTGCTTCTTGATTTCTGCATTCTCTAAAGCGGACAACCTGTACATTCCAATGTTAGGCAATGGAGCATCTTGCTGCAAATTAATATCATGCACTATTTCCTTTTTGGGTGGCAGACCTTTCGGTTCTTGAAACAAGATATCATACTCTGAAACAACATTTTCTAAATCAGCTTGTTGTTTAGCATCACAACCCTCAAATACATTGGTTTTATCAAGTTTCTTTTCCTTTACAACCATCAGTAAAAATTGTTTGCATGAATTTATAATTCGTTTCATCTCCCCTGAGTTTATGCGAGTGTAATTATTCTTGAGCTTATGAGCTCTTACAAAGTATTCGATTCCATCTTTAACGAGTAGATACTTGTTCTCAACTCTATAGAAAATAGCTTTTCTGTCATACAAGTAAGGACATCCTAAAACAATTCCACATATATCCAAAAGAATTATGTCAAACTCAACCTCATCTACATGACCCAAAAGAAAACTTGAGTTTGCATTGACTAGTCACTTGCAGTTGTGCTTTATCACTTAACCATCCTAATGGGTATCGTTTCTTGTGAGGTGTAGTCAGTAATCCCAACTTCTTTACAATTGCTTCAGAAATTAAATTTACTTGTGAGCCACTATCAAACAAAGTATCAATCTTTTGATGTATGGAAATAACTCGAATATGGAAAAGCTCATGTCTTTTTCTCTCATTTTCTTCATCAATAGTAGATTGTGGAGAATTACTAGTAGATGCTTCAGAATTCTTACCTTTTACACCTGTGGCTGCAATGGTTGTTTCATCTCCTGAGTCCGACCCCAAATCTTTCTTAATAGCTACAACAGTCTTCTTCTTCTTGCTCTCAAACTTCTTAGGTCTCAGCTCCAGATGCAGAATCCAACAGTGCTCATCATCATGCCCATCCTTCTTACAGTGAGTGCATGAAGACTTTCTTTTCTGTGCAGTGTTGGCCTTCCTTGCTTTCCATTTCTGTTTTCTTTTCTCCTTATTCTTGCTTGCAGTGAGTTGGGATGATCCCCATACTTCTGGGTTTCCATTCTTTCCTCTAGCTTCTAGATGCGTAGCTTGAACAGATACCTCATCTGTACTAGTGGGATTAAACATGATGATAGTGTGCCTCATGTAGCTGTGTAGACCACCAACGTACTTCAACAGAGTCTCAGGTGAGTCTAATGAGATTCCTAGAATCAAAGCTCTCTTCCTAAATTCTTGGGTGTAACCTTATACACTTTTCCCTTTCAATTGTCGAAGAGTTTGCCAGCTCATCATCGCTTGCTGCATGTAGGCCAGTGGATAGAACTGTTTTTTGATTGCAGAAACAAATTCACTCTAGACAGAAAGAGTCTTACCATGTCTCTTCATATCAGCTTGGGTCCTGCGTTCCCACCAAACCAAGGCAGTGCCTCCAAGGCATAGGCTGGCCAGTTGAATCTTACTCTTGTCTGAATCAATACTCTACACTTTGCAATAAACATCAATTTGTCTAATCCAATTGTCCAACTTTTTTGCACTCAACTCTCCATCATATATTGGTAAATCAAATTTAACATCTAGTTTAATCAAAGATGTCTTCTTTTTATGTTCAGGGCTATTAGGAGGTGTGAAAAAGTTTTCTTCTTTCCCTTTGCCTTTTGAGTGGTTATGGAGGAGAGACTCTTCTTCTCCTTTATCTTGTTTGGAGCCTAATGAATCTTCATCTTTATGTTTTCTAAAATCCTTATACATTTCCTCTACCATGGACCTTATGGCCAGGAAATTATCTATAAATTGAGGGTCTGGCCCCACAGAACCTTCCTCCGACATTGTCTTCTAAGGATAGACTCTTCCAATTTCAGGATTAGTTTCAACCAACTCTCCTCCTAATTTGAGCTTTGATCTAGTTAGCATTCAACAGCGAAATCCAACACAAGCTTGTCTAACCTTAACAACCTATAGCTCTGATACCACTTGATCTGAAATTACTTAGGAATGATCTCAATTAATTAATGTAGGTATTACAGACTCATGCGCTGGGATATGCCTATGTTATTTTAAGCAACGAATCGATAAGATTGCGAAATGCACAGGCATTGGAAAACAGTAAGAGAAACACAACAAGCAAATTCAACAAAAAAAAACACAACAATTTAATAAGGAGTTCACCCAATCCTCCTAGGCTACGTCTCCTGCTCCATCTTTCAGTGGTGGCCTTTTCTATTGTGTCTTAACGCAGAGTTTTTACAATGAGGAGCTCAATTTGAGTCTCCTGTAACAGATGATGCTCAGTAGGGTGGTTCTTGGATTCCCCAAGCCACTGGAGTACACAGACTCCCCCTTACCGAGTCTCGACCTCAACTGGTCTTAATGGGATGAGTCTAATCTAGTACTCAATTCCCGACTGATATCCTCACAGGGATTGCTTGAACCTCTCAAGCCTTCTCAGTTTTGTCTGCTCAATGCTGCCTTAGCTCTGCAAGTCAGCTTGACTTCTCTATTCTTTGCTTCTTGCTTCACTCTCTATTCTATATCCCCTTTGTTCTTTGTATGTTCGTGGCTTAAAGCCAATCTGTCCCTTGACTGTTCGCTTCCTCTTCCGGCTCTTCGAATTGCCTGCCTCCATCCGCTAGAATTCCCTGCTTCTGTGTCATCGCCATTGTGTAATGTTTCACAGAGAGGTGGCCACTTGTCTCCTTACGAACTGGGCGCTAGCTTTTCCTCGAACAGTCGTTATTTCAGTTATTCTGTGAAATGATTCATCTGCCAGCTCAGCGGTCCTGTCGGACCCCAAATTTCATGTGCCCCAGCCTATTCTTCCACCGAATCCGGTCCTCCATCGGGTGGATTCTCCATCGTTGATCTGGGGCCTCTAAATCCTACGATCATCGCTTTTATCGCACGGGTGAGCTGCTCGACCGTTACCCTGCGATGAGAGCGGTTTTCTCTCTCATCCGTCGGACACGCGTCATTCAATGTATGGCATCGTTGTCCCCTACCAAACCCACTTACCCCTTAAAGTGCTTGCGATATCCCGCTAGTTTTGGGCGTGGGGGCCCTCTTCTAACGGTTTGGGTATTTCCGCACGGTTTTCCCTGTTTTTCACATGACCAGGTGTCGGGGCTTTTCCTTCTCTGAGGTTTTTATCTTGTGATACGCGATTAGCGCTAATCGTGTATCAGAAACGGGCTCTGTTTTCTGATCTGGACTCCCTATTTGCTAGTTTGCGCGACTGTGCAGTCTCCATGGGCCAATGGTCATCGCACTTTGGCTGAGGGTCCTCGTTGTTCCCTGCTGGCTACAACTGCCACTGTCCAGAGGTCCTTCCTGATAGCTCGTTGTTCACAAGATTTTGGAGTCTGACATAATTTGAAACAGCCATAGAATCTCTGATAATTTTCAAGGATCCAATTCGGATCAAATGTGGGTAAACCGGTGCTGCAAATAGACAAATGACAGTTCTTCTGATCCAGCATAGGCCTTACTGGCCTTTGCGTCAGCCTAAAACCCTTTGCGTCAACTTCAAACCCTCTACGTCAACCTGAAAACCCTCTACATCTGCCTACTAAGGCTCTGCGCAACCCCTCTGGCCTTCTGCGCCACTCCTGCAGCCTCTACATGGCTTCCTCTGGCTCTACGTCTACCTCTTCTCCTCTATACTGATCTCCTGTCTCTCTGTTTCGTACTTGCTGCCTCTTGACCGCCCTCCACACCACTGGTTCAATTTCTCGGCAAACCCCACTCCAGAAATTGAACTGACTGGTCTCCCTCAGTGTATTCTCCAAGTGCCCCTCAAGCCTCCTCTTATACTTTTCCTGTTGACATCTCAACGGCTGAGATTAAGTCCCTAATCAATGGCTAAGATTAGATCTGGCTTGATCCATGTCTTTGGACCATTCTAACACAGATTCATATTAATACACATTAATATTTTATTTTCCCTAATTTTAGATTTAGGGACTCCATTAAAAATATTAATTATTTTAATATCTCCCGATCTGTTTAGAATCTGCCCAAACCCTTTCTGGGTATTGGAGATCTTATGTGCCCCAACCTCTCCACCAAATTTTGTGGCTAGAGCCCATCCAATGCTACCCCAAATCAATGCTCCCTCTTAGCAAGGACTGTGCTCTAGCAATACTCCTCACTAAGTATTACTCTGACTATCCGGCATCGGTACCTGTGCTGATGCTAGGCCTTCCTGCCCAACATCCTCTACACTGTTACCTCTTGTTCTACTGCCCATGACTCTGCTACAGCCACTGCTGCATCTGTACGACAACTCCCTCTGCATCCATGCTGTTGCTGGTCCTTTCTCCCAACACTGCAACTCCCTCTGCATCTGTGCTATTGTTGGTCCTTTCTCCCAACACTGCATTTGCACTACAACTCCCTCTTCATTTGTGTTGCTAACACACTACTTCTGAAAGGGGTGTTTTACCATCCCCATCTTTTCCCTGAAGTAGTCAAACTTTGACTTTCCAAGGGCCTTGGTGAGGATATCTACCACTTGTTCCCCTATAGGAGTGTAGCTCAACTGTACAGCTCCTCGTTGGACACAATCTCTGACAAAGTGACACCGAATATCAATGTGCTTCAACCTATCATGGAATACTGGATTCTCAGAGAGTTTGATGCAGCTTTGATTATCACACATGATCCTGGTCGCCCCCATATTTCTTCTGAATAGGTTTACCAGCAGTTTTCTAAGCCATGTGGTCTCACATGAAGTTGTGCTTGCTATCATATATTCCGCCTCAAAGAAGCTCAGAGCCACGGACTTTTGTTTCCTACTGCACCAGGAGGTCATTCCTAGTCCAATGTTGAAACAGTACCCAGAGGTACTTTTCCGATCCACTAAACTTCCTGCCCAATCTACATCAGTAAATCCACTCAACCTGATATCCTTCCCCCTATTGTACAAGAGCCCATAATCAATTGTTCCCTGTAAATACTTGAGAACGTGCTTGGTTGCTACCCAGTGAGCCCTCTTTGGTTCCACCATGAACTAACTGAGGGTGTTGACAGTGTAGCAAATATCTAGCCTCGTATTGACTAGTTACATCAGGGACCCTATGAGTTGTCAGTATAGGGTGGGATCGACATCCTTGTCTTCTGATGCATCAATCTTCTTCCAGTTGGTGATCATTGGTGTAGCCATAGGTCTATAGTCTCCCATCCCAAACCTTTTCAAGATTTTTGTAGCATACCTTCCTTGCGCAAGGAAGATTTCTCCTTTCTGCTGCCAAACTTCCAACCCTAGGAAATAGTGCATTCGTCCCAGATCCTTCATATTGAACTCTGTGGCTAGATTCTTCTTGCAGTCTTCAATGAGTCTGGATGATCCTGTCAGGAAGAGATCATCCACATATAATACTAAGACAAGTGGCTCGCTCTCTACGACCAAATAGTAGAGATTTGGATCCGAGTCATTCTTGACAAACCCCATCTTCTGCAAGTAGCCATCTATTCGACCATACCATGCTCTTGGTGCCTGCTTCAGCCCATACAAGGCTTTCTTCAGTCTGCATACATGAGACTTCTTCTCATGAGTTTCAAAGCCCTCTAGTTGTTCAACGTATACTTCTTCTATTACCCCGTTCAAAAATGTCGTCTTGACATCCATCTGATGGATCTCCCATCCCATCTGGGTTGCGAGAGATATCACGGTCCTAATAGATGTATACCTAGCTATCGGGGCGAAGGTTTCCTCATAGTCAATCCCTTCCTTTTGAGCATACCCCTTAGCCACAAACTTGGCCTTGTATTTTTCAATATTGTCGTCCGCAACATATTGGATCTTGTAGATCCATCTTGAACCTACCACAAATCTGTCTTGAGGCCTTGACACCACCTCCTAGACATCATTTACCATTATGGAGTTATACTCCTCTACCATTGCATCAAGCTAGATCTGATGCTGAGCTGCCTCCTTGAAGCTAGCAGGCTCTCCATCCTAAGCTACTAACACCTAATACCTGTCTGGCTGTTTTCGCTCCCTTTTACTATTCCTTGGCTCTCCGATGAAGTTTTTTGCATCACGCAGAATCTGACGAAGTTCCCTGCTGGTTCTTCCTCTACCAACAGGTGCTTCTGTTTGCTCCTTTTCCTCACCTTGAGAATCTTCCTGATCTGAGGAAGGATTCTTCACTTCTATTGGTTGAAGAGGCATGACCAATGGATCCTCTTTCGACTGCTTCTTGGTTTCGCGAGATCTTCTGAAAGCTGTCCTCCATGAACTTTACATCTCCTCGTACAACTACCTTCCTGCTTCCTGGAAGATAGATCCTGTATGCCTTAGCGTTCTTGCTATATCCTGCCAGATACCCCTTTTCTGCAATCTGATCCAGCTTCTTCCTCTTTTCTTTGGGTATGTGACAATATGCCAAACTCCCAAATATCCTGAAATCACTAACTTCAGGTGTCTTCCTAGTGAAGACTTTCTTTGAAGTAATCTTGCCCAATGCCCGATGAGGTGTCCTATTCTGAACGTAGAGAACTGCATTGCATGCTTCTGCCCACAGGAATTTTGGCATATCCTAATCATACAGCATGGCCCTAGCTACCTCTACAATAGTCCTGTTTTTCCTTTCTGCGACCCCATTCTGCTCCGGATTGTAGGGAGCTATCCACTCTCTTCTGATGCCCTCCTTAACGCAATAATCGGTGAAGTCCTTATCCACATACTCTCCACCATTATCTGAGCACGAGACTTTTATTTTCTTACCTGTCAGATTCTCCACTAGAGCCTTGAACTCCTTGAATCGACAAAAAACCTCATCCTTGGTTTTCAGAAAATAGATCCAAGTTTTCCTCAAGTGGTCATCAATGAAGGTAAGGAAATATTCAGCACTGCTGGGAGCTTTGACAGACATAGGTCCGCAGATATCTGAGTGTATCAATCCTAGTACACTCTTGGTCGTGTGGTTGCTCCTAGAAAACGCCACCTCCTTGGCATACTTTCCTAGAGCGCATACCCTGCATACATCTTCTCGTTCCATACTCAGATCCGGAACTCCTGGTACAATGCTCCTGAGAATTCACAAAGCTCCATTGTGCAAGTGACCCATCCTTCTCTGCCATAGTTCGTTCAGGTCTTTGTCCACGTGACTGCCTATTAGTGCCATTAGAGATTCTAGTTGTAGTCTTTACAACCGATTACTTTTGATCCCGATCTGCACTTTCTTTTTCCAGCTTGGGTGTTTGACGTATGCCTTTTCCTTGATGAAGTAGAACTCATAGTCCTTGCCTTGTAGTTGTGACATGGAAAGTAAATTCATCCCCAATCCTGGTACATGCAATACATTTGTGGCACGGAACCGCTCTCCTGATTCTGTCTGAAAAACTATGGTACCCTTTCCTACTGGAGTACACTTTGCCTTTTTCCCCATGGTGATCTGAAAGTTCATCTTCTCTTCTCGATATTCTGAGAAACACTCCCTGATTCCCGTCATATGCCACGAGGCTCCACTGTCTATATACCATACTTCTGATGATGCAGCACTAGTCATGAACGCCACTTCTTCTTCCAACCTGGAAGCCAACATAGAGAAATCGAAATCTCTCTCTCTTGTGCAGATTTCTGAAAATCTGTGAGTCCCTTGAGGTGGATGCTTCTGCATCGTGGTCTCGACCCATAACTGATTTTCCTTTACAACCGATTACTTTTGATCCCGATCTGCACTTTCTTTTTCCAGCTTGGGTGTTTGACGTATACCTTTTCCTTGATGAAGTAGACCTCATAGCCCTTGCCTTGTAGTTGTGACATGGAAAGTAAATTCATCCCCAATCCTGGTACATGCAATACATTTGTGGCACGGAACCGATCTCCCGATTCTGTCTGAAAAACTATGGTACCCTTTCCTACTGGAGTACTTTGCCTTGTTCCCCATGGTGATCTGAAAGTTCATCTTCTCTTCTCGATATTCTGAGAAACACTCCCTGATTCTCGTCATATGTCACGAGGCTCCACTGTCTATATACCATACTTCTAATGATGCAGCACTAGTCATGAACGCCACTTCTTCTTCCAACCTGGAAGCCAACATAGAGAAATCGAAATATCTCTCTTGTGCAGATTTCTGAAAATCTGAGTCCCCTGAGGTGGATGCTTCTGCATCGTGGTCTCGACCCATAACTGATTTTCCCTTTCTGTTTCTGACTACTTGCTCTGATACATTGTGAAAATTTTATCGCTGCAGCAACTGATTTACTTATCCTACTTATTTCATCATAAGTTATTCATGAGATTACTTCAACAAACATTAAAACAAATATTGCTGCAGATATCACACTATAATACAGAAACAAACATATGCACACATTGACACAGTTATTTTGGACTAATGTCCCCAAAAAACCCAATGTGGGAAAACTGGTGCAGCAAGGGAGGATTTTATTATTCAGCAATGTACAACAAGGTGCCAAACTGGCTTACCCACAGATAGACAAGTTTCCAGCAGTTCTTTTGATCCAGCGTAGGCCCTATTAGCCTCTGTGTCGGCCTCAAACCCTCTGTGTTAGCCTTAAACCCTCTACATCAGCCTGAAAACCCTTTGCGTCTTCCTACTGAGGCTCTGCGTAGCCCCTCTGGCCTTCTACGTCACTCCTACAGCCTCTGCGTGGATGACGCAGGCCCTTCTGGCTCTGTGCAGTCTCTGTTGCCTCTGTATGGCTTCCTCTGGCTTTGCGTCTGCCTCTTCTTCCTCTGCACTGATCTCCCATCTCTCTGTTCCGTACTTGCTGCCTCCTGACTGCTCTCCACACCACTGGTTCAATTTCTCATCAAACCCCACTCCAGAAATTGAACTGACTGGTCTCCCTCAGTGTATTCTCCAAGTGCCCCTCAAGCCTCCTCTTATACTTTTCCTGTTGACATCTCAACGGCCGAGATTAAGTCCCTAATCAACGGCTAAGATTAGATCTAGCTTGATCCATGTCTTTTGAACCATTCTTACACAGATTCATATTAATACACATTAATATTTTATTTTCTCTAAGTTTAGACTTAGGGACTCCATTAAAAATATTAATTATTTTAATATCTCCTGATCTGTTTAGAATCTGCCCAAACCCTTTCCAGGTATTGTAGATCTTATGCGCTCCAATCTCTCCACCGAATTTCGTGGCTAGAGCACATCCAATGCTACCCCAAATCAACACATAAGAGGCATTCGAGGTGTTTTCTTCTTCGTCCTCCTGGTTGTTTACTCACAATATTTTGGCTTCTTCTTGACTACATGCATTCCACATTTGTTTAAATGTTGCAGTATCCTTCCAACTATTATGTCCTGATGCAAAGGCACTCCAAGATTTTGGTAGTCCTACAAGGGCAGTAATTACGAGCTCCTTTTCTAGGACAACTTCATCTATTGCTTGGAGTTCATCTCTGATTCTAGATATCCTTATGAAATATGATGAAACAGTGTCATCATTTGTCATCTTAATAGTTCTTAGTTCATTCTTGAGGCTTGCTATTAGACCAATGTTCTTGATCGTGAATAATGTAGGAATTTACAGGGTAAGTTCCTCAGACAGAACACCAGAAGGACACCGCTCACAAACAGATCACAGATCAATACACCAGTATTTTGACGTGGTTAAAACCCTCAGAGAGGGAAACAGTCCACGGCCTGCGCCAACGTGGCTACTACAGGCAATTTATTAATAAAAGAATGAAAATTTACATAAGCTTCTCTCATGCACGGTTAACCTACAAATGACCCTCCATGCGCTTTAATAGAATTCATGGACCAATCAGGTGTTAAGCCACGGATCAAGTGTCGGTAATACCGAGGAGAGAATGAACCGTCGGATCACTACATATCGTGACCGTCGGATTGTAAGTTACAAATGTACATAGTAAAGAAACACACTTTACCTAACTCTATACTAGACCAAGTTATATTTAACTATTCCTATGTGTCGGAATATCCTAACATCCCCCCTTAAGAACAACTTGGGATAGGATTGAAGGATTTACAAATATGACACAATAGGAGAAGGAAGGAGGCACTAGAGCCTATCCCCCCTTAGTGACAACTTCCTGAACTCCAACCATAAATTAAAGTTTAGTGAACTTCTCCTCTGTGAGAGCCTTTGTAAAGATGTCTGCAACTTGATCATCTGTTGAACAATATTGCACTTCAAGAACATGGTCATGAATGAGGTTTCTGATGAAGTGCATGTGTAGTTCAATGTGTTTGCTGCGCTGATGCTGAACTGGATCTTTGCAAAGCTGAATGGCACTTTGATTATCACACCAAAGTGTAGTCGGATGCTGCTGCTCAAAGCCCAATTCTAATAGGATCTGACGAAGCCACAAGGCTTCCTTACTAGCTTCCACGGCACCACGATACTCTGCTTCTGCTGACGAAAGAGAAATGGCAGCCTGTTTCTTACAAGCCCATGTAATAGGTCCTGAACCAAGAGTGAAGACATAACGGGCAGTAGACTTCCGATCATCAGGGTCACCAGCCCAATCAGAATCAGTGAAACCAACTAATAGAGGAGCTGCTTTGGCACTGTAATGAATCCCAAACTGTACTGTACCTCGAACATAACGAAGTATTCTTTTAGCTGCTTTCCAATGACTTCCACGGGGGTTTTGCATAAAACGAGCAACAAGGCCAACAGCAAAGGAAAGGTTAGGACGAGTATGGGTTAAATACAAGAGTTTTCCTACAAGTTGACGGTATAAGGTAGCATCAACTTCAGGAGAAGTACAAGAGACTGAAAGTTTGACTCCAGACTGAAAGGGAGAAGGAGCTGGCTTACAATCTTCCATGTGAAAATGACGAAGAATATAACAAGCATACTTGGACTGGGAAAGGGAAATACCCTCCTTGGATTGCAAGACTTGAAGACCGAGAAAATAGTGTAAGTGTCCTAAGTCTGTCATTTCAATTTTCTTTTTAAGGCTGGACTTCACATGGTTTATAAGGTTGGGATCACTACCAGTAAGAATAAGATCATCAACATAAAGAACAAGGATGATAAGAGAGTTTCCCACTTTCTTGGTGTAGACAGTATTGTCAGAATAACACCTCGAAAAGCCAGGTTCTAAAAGAAAGCTATCCATTTTGGCATACCAAGCCCGAGGAGCTTGCTTGAGACCATAAAGAGATTTCTTAAGTCGACATACAAGGCTGGAGTCTGTTTGGATGAAGCCAATGGGTTGTTCCATATAGATTTCTTCATGCAAGTCCCCATGCAAGAAGGCAGATTTAACATCCATCTGATGGACTTCCCATTTTAAAGAGGCAGCAAGGGAAAGAACAAGGCGGATAGAGTTAATTTTGGCAACAGGGGAGAAGGTTTCAGTGTAGTCAATGCCTTCAACTTGTGAAAATCCCTTAGCAACAAGACGAGCTTTATGTTTATCAACTTTCCCATCTGGTCCATACTTTGTTCTGTAAACCCATTTACATCTAACAAGTTTGCGTCCCTTTGGTAGAGGAACAAGATCCCATGTATTATTTGCCAACAATGAATGATATTCTTGATTCATAGCTGCTTCCCAATGTGGATGGCCTGAAGCTTCTGCAAAAGTGTCAGGATCATGATTTACTGAAGCTTGAGCCAGTAAAGAAGAGGCTCTTTCAAACTGAGAACGTGTACGGCGCTGATCTGTAGGATCACCGGCAAGATCATCTGCTGCATCTCGAGTAGCTTGGACCCATTTTGGAAGTGAAGGAGCTGAAGGAGCTGAAGGATGATCCTGAGAAGGTGGTGGAGGATTATCATCCTCACTTTCATCATCTGAAGAAGAAATGTTTTCAAAAGTAGAAGAGATAGGAAGAGGTGGCA